>LPNX010286723.1:64776-150753 GCA_001517045.1 Pseudotsuga menziesii
CAAAGGTGATCTCCATGTTATTATTTTGGATTGGTGGAAACATCAAAGTTGGTTATAGGAGAACTCTTTCTCATCCATATCTTACCACCATGTTTTTCGATAATATAATTCAGTCGCTGATGCACTGTCCAAGAAAGTATTGACTTCTCCTGAAAGTATTATATAGTTTGAAGAATGAAAATATAAAGTTTTGATTTCACAAGGCTCTATCCCCTTTTACAACACTTAGTGCGTGGTCGTGCTCTAGTGGCCTGGGTTTTGGTTCCTTATTGATTCCTCGTGCTACTCCGTTTTTACTTTCAACATCTGTGATATCTGTTTAGTATCGTCCTCTATCATGGCATATTGAACGTTCTGTGATCTATGTATTATGTATTGCAGACTGTCGCAAACAAACTTATGTATAGTTTAATTTTTTTATGAATATCAACTATAATTGTTTCCTTGCGAAAAGAAGTAAATCATAAAAATGAAAAAGGAATAGGAATTTGTTTGATCATAAAATAGGCTGAAATAATAATTTAATAAATTAAAGTTATAAGAAGGAAGTTATAAACTAAGGAGAGCATTAAACATCTAATAAAAATTTAAGAGTTTGTCATTTTACTCCACCTTAAAATTTAAGAGTTTGTCATAACTTCCTTCTTATAATGATTTAATAAATTAAAATGATAAGAAGGAAGTTATAAACTAAGGAGAGCATTAAACATCTAATAAAAATTTAAGAGTTTGTCATTTTACTCCACCTTAATGTTGATGATTTCCTCTCCCATTGATGTTGATGATTTTCTCCCTACAATAAGAGGTAAAAAACATTCAAAATAGGTAAAGACAACTTAAAATTCGAGCACTAATAAGAACTATGGTTAGCTAGAAACAATATGATTTTTGAAGGAAAAGATTTGACATTTGGTCACTTAACTAGTATGAGATTGTCTTATCAACATCGCTAGAAGGAGCTAAATCAATAAATATCAAGTATATTTAAAGTAACATCCATGGATTTTCATTTCCTTGGGGGTTATTTAATGGGGCCTACCAAGGTAGTCCATGTGTTTATGGAGTTGGGTCCATTATTCATATTAACAAATACCATCACTTTCTTCTAAATATGGTGCAGGTGTAGAAACAAACAACACAACAAAGTTTTATGCATTGTGAATTATGTTAGAAATCTAGTATAAAAAAGAAATAAAAGCAAATTATGCAAGATTAAAAAGATGTTTATGGACTAGGTTAATGGCAAGTGTCACATCTTTAATTTGGCTCTAAAACCTTATTATAAATAAAGTTTTAGATGTAAAAAATAATTTTGATTTAATCTCCCTTTATTCATTCATATCTACATGATCTACGATTCAATAGTAAATACATTGGTCACTAAGGATGCCCTCAAATTGCATGAAGGTTATTTCACAATACAAGATTTCAAGGATGTTTTTTTGTGTGAATCTTCCATTTCAATCTTCTCATGGAGAATGATTTTTTTAAGTGTTTTTGCTCTTGCTCTTTTGATAAAGGAGGTTATATGAGGTTTTAATAGTTTTTGGAAAAATATAATATATAGTTAAAAATTATTTATAGAAATAAACTTAAGTTTGATATATATTTTGATTTTAAATTTGTTTTTTTCTAATAAAATTAAGTTGGATAAAAAAAGCCCTTAAAAATACAACTTATCACCAAATGATTTACAGCCACAAATTGATTTTAAATTTGAAATATCACATATTGTATTTGTTTATGAAAATCATTCTTAATAAAATAATCTGAACTTTTAAAATTCAATGATTCATATTTTGACAAAGATTAAATTGATTAATTTTTTAAAATATATTTCCCTAATGTAAATAAAACACAGTTGTTTAGTTTTCCTTTAATCGCACGCTATGATATTAAATCCAGATAAGGATAATGTGCACATGTCTTCATTTATTCTTTATCGAAGGAGGCCCACATTTAGTGGGAATCTTGCCTTAAATAGTGGCCGGTACAACCATGCAAACAAAACAGCTAAAAGTAATGAAAATTTAAAAAATAAATGATGTTTAGATTTAAGGCGCAGAATACTTTTTTCTTTATTAATGTTTTGATTACATTTTAAATAAAAAGAGAGAAGATATGATAATCAACTGAGAATCTTTTGTTAAATAGTGGGTGAACAATAATCCAAATAAAACAGCTGGAAATAATAAATATTTAAATAACAAATAATGCCTTCAATTTAATGCGCTGAATACATTTCCAGTGAAGGATCACATTTTAATTTAGAAAAAGTAGTCATAATTAAAAAGAGCGTATGAAGTTTAGGTTCATTAGAAAGTTTTATTTGAAGTTAATTTTGAGTATTTAATTTTTTGTAAAATTAAAAACGAAAAACAAATATTTATTTAAATTGACTTTTAAAGTATGAAGAATTTGGTAGAATATATATATATTATTATAAATATCTATATTAGTATAAAGTTTGGGTTTATCAAACATTCAGGATTCAATTTTTTTGATTGGTAATTTTTTTATTATTTGAAAATTTTCACATGTTCAGAAACTTTACAGCTCAAGAATTTACATGCCTTTAGTGCTTGGTAAATCTGGGTTTAATATGGATCTATCCTAGTCTTTAATTTTTTATTTTACCAACATAGATCCATTTAAAAGGAGATCTACCAAGCATAGAGAGATCAAATCTCTCAAAGTGCGAACCCTTATTTTAGAGTGGAAATGTGTAATTCAATGTTTATGGTTTTATTTTATCTAATTTATGTGGTTTTATATCTATGCAAATCTAAATAATTTAAATTTAATTTAAGCAGACAAGTTATTTTTAATAATATGACTTTATTTATTTATTAAGGACATGTGTCAACTCTAGGATGAGCACGGAAGGAGTTACACATCTCTCCCCCACTTGGCTGTAGAATGCACCTCTTCGGTTCAATAAGCCGATATGGATTTTTAATTATTTTGCATTTGGTTTTAAATTTTTATTTTATGAGCCGACATGAATTTTTTAGATTACTTTTTTATTTTTTTAATGTAGTGTTACATTAGGTGATAACATCTCCCCCAAGGGGTGGCAGGCGCGGGGGGGGTCCTTCTTGACCCCGGCGGAAATATTGAACATTCCTTTGCCTGGGGGTTAGGAAACAGGACCAATAACGAAGCAGAATGGCTGGCTCTGCTTCAAGGCCTGCTCTTTCTTCAGGCCAAAAATTATCGCAAGGTTCTAATTTTTGGAGACTCTAAGCATGTTATCTCCAAATTGATTAATGGCTACCCCTCGGGAGCAATTAAATGTCGCCGCTTGTATAATAAAGTCAAACCCCTTTTGCATAACTCTTTCCAGCCCTTTCACATACTCAGGATAAACAATAGTGCAGCGGACGCTATGGCTAACATCGGGGCTTCCCTCCCTCAAGGAGTTTACAAACAGAATGAGGACCCTCCCTCCCACAAGTATATACCGTAATGAAGCAGGTGATTTTCATTTGGCTCAACTTATTTATTAATTTTTGGGTTGTCCCATTGATAAAGTTGAGCAGACTTAGATTCATGAATAAGTCTTTGGTTCTTTTGGGTATGGTTTTAATCATCCCTTATTACCCCAATCTCCCTTCGATCCCCATCCTCCTATGCATTTTCGGTCATCCGTTGCATTTGTCCTTCGCCGGCTGTATGCATTTAAAGGCCAGCTCTCTCTCTATTGCCGCGTGGATCCCTCCTCGAATCTTCAACCATCAGGTCGCGTTTGTTTTAATGCTCTCAAGGCTCTGGATTGTTCGCATTTACCTCTCGCACGTTTGGTGTTTAGCTTACCTCGGTCCTCCCTTCACCCTCGATTCCAGAATGCCGCTCCGGAGATCCATCTTAGCAATCTCTGGTCTCCCTGAAGTTCAGATAATTTTGGGGCAGGTGGTCTTGGGTGTCAGCGAAGGGTGGCTTCAGGGCCTCCCCTGGCAGGTTCTACCCATCTCTCGTTCTATGATAAAAGATTGGCTCGTCTTTGCAGTCTTGTCCTCCGGTGCAGGATTCAGCCATTCAGTGTTTCGGGTTTCAGAGCAAAGCGATACAGGGTGTGTTTAGGCATTGGACTCCGGACAGAGCTGGGTGCTGGGTGCTGTGGGATCGTTGGACGGTTCTCATATAGGTAAAGTCTCTCTGTTATATGAACTTGAGGTGCTCAAATCTTTCTTTCCTCCGGTTAAGCTTCATAGCAGAACTCTCAGTAATTCTGTCAGCGTTCCTATTAATCTGTTCGCTAGTTTATCCATATCGCCTGGGGTTAATATAATGGCTCATGGAGGTGACTGGGCGGATATTAAGAAGAATCTCCGCAGGCTTTATGAGCTTCTGGCCATTAACGTTGTGGATACCAAAGAAATGAGTGAGGAGATAAAGAAAATGGCTGATACTGTTAGCTATACTTCCCAGCAAGTAAGCAATAACAACGCTCGCATAGATGACACTGAGAGCAGCCTCCGGGAGATGCATGGGAAAATGGACAGAATTCAAGAGGATCTTCAGAGATTCATCGAAATGCATCAGGCCAGCAGAGTTAATGGTGAGATCAATGGTGAGGTGGCAGAAGCGGCCCTCCCCATGGAGGAGGAATCAGTTGTCCAGCCGAGAAGCAATAGAAATATGCAGTAATCTGCTCCCTCTAAGTTATGTTTAAATGTTTTTTTGCCTCCTTATTTGTCTTCAGTTTGTAAGGGTTTATCCCTATAGCATTTCCAGAAGCTTTGAACAGTTAGTTTGCAGGGTTTTTTGGACGGTCCCTTGGTTGGCCCTCTTTGGCAACCTTTTTGTTGTACATAATCTTATGAAGCTATCAACTCTGTAACGCATGGCTATGCGCAGCCCCCTTTTATATTTATCTTTTTTAGTTCCTGTTAACAAAAAAAAAAAACATCTCCCCCATTTTGAGTTATAAAGCATCTTGCTATTCTCAGTGCACTTAAAAAACATTCCGCTCAATTTTGTATAATAAACATCTATAGCTTATGGATACCTCACTTTGATTTTCATTAAAAACTTATATAGAATAATAAAAAATCTTAACTTCCATTTTCTTAAGTTTTTCTTAACTCAAAACAATTAAAACATAAAAATGATAAATTATATTTAAGTAAAATGTAGTTAGACCACAAGAACTTAGACACATGAATAAAATATTGATTATGTAATCTCGAGAACCACAAATAATGTCTTTAGTTCATATTAAACAATTTGAGACAATTTTCTGATGGGATCTTTCATTATAGCTGTTATGCCTTTCCCCTTGGCAGTGCTCGTTATGAGTTGATTGGTATGTAACCCGCTTATGGGAAGTTTGTACTCATGACTTTTGATTCTTCTTGAGAATAACAAGGACATGCTTTTTTCATTCTGAAAAAAAAAGTTCATATTAAACAATATTACTTCATTGTGATATATCTTTTCCTCTTAGTATATAAATAAATTTTAATAACATGAATATCTTAATTAAGATTTAAATTTAATATATAAATAAAATTGTAATAACATGAATATCTTAATTAAGATTTAAATTTAATATATAAATAAAATTTAGTGTTTGGATAAAATATTTATATTTTTAATTTAATTATAACACGTTTGAATTAAAATAATATTTAAATATAAAAATTATTTAAAACATTCAATATAAAATAAAATAATAACCACATTTAAATCACTAAGTAAAAAAATCCAAAATTATTATCTTAATTAAGATTTAAATTTAGTGTTTTGATAAAATATTTATATTTTTAATTTAATTACAACACATTTAAATAAAATAATATTTAAATATAAAATTATTTAAAACATTAAATATAAAATAATAATAAAAACAGCATTCAAGTCACTAAGTAAAAGAAAATCCAAAATAATAATAATGATCGCAACATTAATGCTGTGATAATTATGTTTGATAATGGCATTTCATAAGTGTTGGAGATATATATATATATATATATATATATATATATATATATTTTTATAGCTTCCAGAAACGAATGAATCTTATTTTAAGAAATGAATCACATGGCATTTATAAATTTGTAAGTTATCCTTTATTTTTTACAAAGCGTATAATGTAACAATATCTCTTCTCGGTTCTAGAAATAAAACAAATCCCAATTTTTCAAATAGAAAACTTGGCCTTTATGATATATAAAATTAAACAAATCTTTAACTTTTATAAGAAAAGATTGCATTAATGGATGTATAATTTTGATGCAATGATTCACCCAATAAAGAAAAAATTATATATAAAAGAGTTTGTGGTCAATCATACATCTCTACATTAAATTAAATTATTCTAGATCACACTGTTGAAATTATATTTGTTTAAAATTCGGAATAATATTTGATATAGGATGATGTAAGTAAGGGGGCCCCACTATGATGTATGCAATGGGGCCATCAATGACGAAGACACCAAGGAGAAAATGGCTAGGGGGGCTTAACTTACAAAAAATAATATTAAAAACATTACTGTGATGTTTCCTCCTCAGCTTCGTAATATTTGGAGCGTTGGTTGACCTTAGTCTATAAAGACTAAGGGAGTTTCATATAAACCTTCGACAGACTTCAGTTTGTGGGTAGATTAGGTCCTTTGGAATTATTATTCTTAATTTCGAAGGTTTCCGCATTGCAGAAATGAACGTCCTCGATCAAATTCGGCAACATCTGCTTGGGGAATCCGACGGCGCGCCTTCTTTCTGTACCGGATCGCCGGCGGAGTCGTGCTTGACGGAAAATTATGCGTCTTCTAACAGTTGGAATGCCTCTGACGAACTGGACTCCGGTTTCGTTCAGAGCGCACTGGTAAGCGATTCCGTTGAAGAAGAACAGACGGCGACGGAGAATCAGCCATCCGGCGGGACATGGATTTCCTCCCGTCCGGCGCTCTCCGTCACTGTTCCACGGAGGGAATGCTTCGAGTGGGAGAGACGTTCCGTTAACTGGGGTGTGGATTCCAGGAATTTCGTCACCGTCTGTTGCCCGGCGTCGATCAGACGGTGCCTTTCCGGCGAGTGGGGGAAGCTTCCGTTGGATGAAAATGATTCGGAGGACATGTTTCTGTATGGGGTTCTCAAGGAGGCGACGCAGAAGGGCTGGACGCCGTTAACTCCGAACGAAATCAAGAACACTGATGTTTCCGTCAAGAAACATATAAATACCCGGCAGGAGACGGGATCTGAGGTGCCGGAGAAGGAGAAGAAGAGCGGTGCACGGCATTTCAGAGGTGTGAGACGTCGGCCGTGGGGGAAATTTGCTGCGGAGATAAGAGACTCGGCACGGCAGGGGGCTAGAGTCTGGCTTGGCACTTTCGACACAGCGGAAGAAGCCGCCATTGCATATGACCGTGCCGCTTACAAGATGAGGGGCAGTAAGGCCTTGCTTAATTTTCCCCTTGATGTGGTTTCTAAATCCATGGATCCTCTCAGGGAGAATGAAAGTTGCAGGAGGAAGAGGAAATTGAGTGGGCAAGAAGTGAAGGGAGAAGAAAAGAGGCCGAAATTGGAACAGTTTGAAGTGGATCCTGAAGAAGCGATTGCTTTGGCGGATGTAAATGAAAAGAGATTTGCACGGTGAAGATTCGTCAATAGGGTAAAGTTGACTTGTAATTATTCTGAGCATGTCACATAAAGTTATCTACATTAATTCTTTGTTCATTCCTGAGTGATTCTTGTAATGTACATTGTGATCTGATAAAAAGATTTGTACGAACTGAACTCTTAAAACTTTAAACTTTTAAATCTTTGCACCAATTCAAAGTTTTTTTCAATAATTAAGTGTGATTTCTCCTGAGTACGCTAAATCCAAAGATTCTGATTTAGAGTACACAGAATTTGGATTTTTTTTAACTGAACTCTTAAAACTTTAAACTTTTATATCTTTGCACCAATTCAAAGTTTTTTTCAATAATGAAGTGTGATTTCTCCTGGGTACGCTAAATCCAAATATTCTGATTTAGAGAACACAGAATTTGGATTTTTTTTTTTTAAATCCGTCAAATTTCGCTCAAAAACTTGCCAAATTTCTCTCAAAAATTCGCTAACCGGCAAAATCGTCAATCAAAACCTGATTCTTGGAACCGAAATTCGAGATCAAATCCACTGAGTTTTTAGAACCCTAGAAAGTTACAGTCCAAGAGATTGAAGGTTTTTTATTTTTATTCCATTTTAGATGCATAGCTTTTAAAGGTAACTATTGACATTTTAAGCAAAAGGTACAAAAGACTAAAGTACACCTAGATATATTAATATGAATGGAGTCCTTTCATAATGGGAAATCTGTCTTTTGTTTTTTAATCTTATTGCTAAAAAGGCTTTTGTGATTACTAAATACATTTCACACATTGAAAATAATCTTAAATACATGTTATCTGTTTACAGAGACATTGAAAATAATCTTAAATACATGTTATCTGTTCACAGAGGCAGTGGGGAAGCATGACGATGCAAAATAATAACTTATTGCATGAAATTAATTAGTTATGAAATAATACAAATATATATATTTTTTTAATCAAAGAAATCTCGAACAAAATTTAAAATATTAAAAAAAATGATATTTTGTTTCCAAATTAGTATTTATAATGTAACGTCCCCGACCCTTCGATCGGCGAAGAGGACGCTATCATGGTGTTAACCATCCGGGCTACCAACGCCATGAACATGTGAATTCATAAAATTGCTGAAGCAAAATGCATTGAAGTAGAACATGCACAGATGCAATTATTTATCATACACAGCGGAAGCAACATACATTCATACAAGCATTCATTCAACATGTTCATCATAATCATTAACAGAAATATGATTGCAGAAGTAAAATGGACAAGATCACTTATCTTATGAAGAACTCGATCCGCAACCAGCTATGTCGCTGCAACGTTCCACCCAACCATAGGCCAGCGTGCTCCTTAATATCTCAGCAACGCTGCCACCCCTGAGCTGGGCATGATTCTCCAAGGAATAAGGAACAAGCAGGCTTACACATAGCCAAGGATACACAAAACATAGCCAAGCCAACACAGTTGGGTTTATCAGGCCATCAACAAGACAACCAAGCCAACATGTTCAGGTTTATCAGGCCATCAAGGAGTTGGGAAAGGCTAAATGCTAAGCTGGTGGGCTTATTACAGAGCCAAGAACACCTACACCAGAACTAGCCTGGCTTCTAAGACACCCACACACACCCAACACAAGGAATTAGTCCCTTCTCTGTTACACAGTCCCTCAGGCCTTGCATTCCCTTCCAGTGCTATTCAGGGGTTGTGGAGAAGAAAGCCAACCCTCTAGCTCCGTCTGTGTGGTTTTCAAACAACAGGTTTATCAAGCAAACCAAGCCCCCATCCCTGCTCCCAACACAGTCCGAAGACCAACCATTGCACACATGCAATCAATCAGCTGTTACAGCTTAACAGGGAAAATGACTCCAAACAGTCTGCGGCAGCCCCAAAACATAACAGCATACACAACCAACAAACATGGGGAATAACAGCCCATTCTGCACAAACGAAGCCACTGGGGAAAACTTACGCAACTCACACTGGGGAAAGAAAATGCAGTCTCCCAACCTGTGCGTGAGGGAAACTTGCACCAGACCCCAAATGTAAAGAAGACCACAACAGTCACAACGTAAGGGAGACCACAGCAACACAAGGAATCTTGAGGAGAATGGCGGCAACCATAACTCACAGGAACAACAACAGTCACAATCTCAACATCGAAATGACAGAAAATTACACGACCATACCAGTCTATAAGGAGATCATACAACCGAAAACGTGAATGGCCCTTCACAGGAAAAATCGTGGATGAAAGAGCACGGCTCTCAGCTCGCTGTGTGAGTCAAAGCCAGGAAAAATCCTGTGCGTGAGAATAATGAATAGACAAGGGTCCCTGCGTGAGGATGAACAGCTTCGCCTATGCGCGTGGATGAATAGACAACGGCGAGAATGAGTAGTAGTCATTCCTCTGCCCAACGTGAGGTTCAATCCGCTGGTGGAGTGTGCCTGTAGGCAAGGACTGACCGTCCTGCCACACTCCACTCCCAGCCATAACTGCCCCAACTACCAGCAGCAGTTTTTAATGGTAGTGGTTGGATAAAACAAGGGAAGGTGACACATGGCTTTTTCTCTCCATTGGCCAAGGTTTGACATCCCCCACCCTTATCTTTGTGAAAATCATGCCCCTTCTCAATTTAGTTGCCGCGAACGTAGCTGGTCGGGTTATTTAGTTAAAGATGCATATTTACATGATGACAAAACTCAATATGTATGCTGCATGCCCCGATATACCATCGGTGACAATTTAATTCCGAAACATGGCATAACCAATCAATGGTGGGGCCTTGGCCTTGAGCTCCGCACCATGATCATTTACAATATATACATCATATACATCTAATGCAACGGGTTCAAAACCGTGGTGTTACATATAATATAGTTGATTAAAACTGTAACATATTTGCAGCAGAATCTATCAATCACCATTAGTCTTTACAGAGACACTTGGAAGCATGACAGTGCAAAATAATAACTTATTACATGAAATCAGTTATGAAATAAAACTATATTTTTTTCTAAAGAAATTTGGAACAAAACTTAAAATATTTATAATAATGATATTATCGATGTTAAATCAATATTTATAACATGGTTATTGCAAAATAGATGTAATTAAAACTATAACATATTTGCATTAGAATCTATCATTTACAAATATTATTTTTTCACTTAAAAATATTAAAAATATGTCAATATTTGATTATGTCACTATAAGAATTGATATTGGATAAAGAAGGTAACAATTATTCCTCCAAATCACGGAAGCACTATTCAAACCTGCAAAATATATAAAATATATAATTTTATTTTAATTTAATTTGAAAAAAGTAACAATTCCAATTTGATAATTTTTATCTATAAATAAGCAAAAGATCTTGTAACTTATTAATGTAAAAGTTTGTTTTTCCTTTCAAAATGCTTCCCATACCCAATTTAAAGCAAGTGGTCTTTCATTATTTATTTATTTTATAAGGTTTTTTTCATTATTATATATCTTAATTATTTATATTAATGTTATATTTGCAATTTATTTTTTATTATTTAATTCTAAAAATTCTAAATTTTTTCATAGAGTACAAAAGAATTATTTAATTTTTAAAAGTTATATAGAGAGAGCTTTTCTCCACAAAAAATAATTAAAATAAAAAATATTAATAAAATTCTATAGAGTTCAATGACTTTGTCTCTTTCTCAATGTTATAGGGATAAATTACATAGTCTTACTTATGGTGATGTAAATGATTCACCAAATTTGGTATAATTTGACATTACATAGATTACCCTTCTAAATTACATGAGAAGAGCATGATAATTACATGGTATCTTAGATTACATGTAGTTTCAACCATTAGGAGAAAATAATGACACCATGTAGCATACATGACCCCCTCTTTACTACTTTCAAGGCGATGGGGGACCATAGAGCAACTCCAAATTGCTTTCATAGTAATTTATAACATTCAGAAGTTGCCTTAGCTATCCACCACTATGCTTAAGTTTATTTTGCCTCATAACATTTAGTGAGGGTGAATTTAACTTCAAACAACAATAAATACATAAATTGTTTGAAAATATAAAACAATAATATCAATAAGAATGCATAATTCAAATTCTTTCATTGCCCATTAAATTCAATGCATTAACAAGATAGAAAAATAATCAACAAGAAAACATTCATGAATACTTATATGCAATATAACCATGTCCACCAAACTGGTTATTGAGGAGCAATTTTCCACCTAGCCATATAAATCACATATGGATTCCAACCCCAAACTAGACCATGATACCATCGGAGCAAATGAACCTCCTACAAGACTCTAAAATCATTCAATCCAAACCATTACTCTCATGACAATTTATCTACTCAGTATAGAGCTATCCAAGTCCTCTTCCAACACTCGGACCAGCCATGACACTCTTCCATTACCCCACACACCACATGGAAGATCCACTCCTCTACTCAACAATCCCTCTGAGTGCCTTCTCTTCTTGTGCTCTGTTGTTGGTACAAAAAGAGCCCCATTTGTTCTCTGCCTTCTAGGAATAACTTAGGACAACAAAAGCACGTGGCCTCTAATAGTTAATGACCCATAATAGTCAATGAACAATAATAAAAGGGTTTACAGGCAATTTGAAGGTTTTGTCTTAGCTATTTTGGACATTCTAAGCGTGGTAGTTTTCTCTAACCATCATCTTGTCTTCTACTTTTTCATCAACACGATTCCCAACTTCTATGGACTCCTACCAACCACGAACACATGGAAAACTTATGTCATTTACACCCATGGCAACCATCATAAAAGAACAAATGAAAACTAGGGAGAAACATCTCCATAACCATGAATGGTTGCCTTATTCTCACAATGGTAAGAATATATATGCCAAAGACAATGGAAGACAATTTCTTGCATGGGAACTCTCTCCCTTACCAATAATGATATGATATATATCACAATTGTACTTAGACCATAACCACAAGTGAAGGTTTGATGGGAAGGTTGTAAGGAAGCATGGAAAAGAAAATGCAGTACTTCCAAAAGATAATGACAAGATCAAATCACCCAACAACCCCCTTTCTTCTCCTTTCCCTCTTGTGGTAACATACTCCTCTTGTTGCTCCCTCAAGCAACCATTTTGGGAATATTATATTACTGTGCAATTTTCTTTTTACATGCATTTACATATACATGAGCATATCATGAAAAATAGAACCACCACATTCTAAACTTAGCTCACCACTTGGACTCTTATGCATTCACTAGTGAGACCTTGAACTTGAGCTACACACTAGGAATATTTACAATGCATTTCGCTTATATACAACATAGGGTTATCATATATCAACCCACATGGCTTGATTCCCATCAAATAAGCCAACTCATACAACAATACATGATTATTACATATTATGTTCCAAGGGTCAAAATCGAGATATTAAACATAAAAAAAGTAGTCCCAACTGTGGTAACTCAAAGCTACTCTATTATTCTTTTCAAACAGAGTAAATCTTAACACTTGAGTTTTTGAATTCAAATACAAGGGCAATTTACGTTTATGGGAGAAGGCCCCAAACTGAAAATCATGGAAAGGACAGATTTATTATCGCTAAGTGGGAATGGAACTTTCATGTGAATCATTAAATAAATAAGCAATGTGATTGGGAAGCAAGTTGTGAACATTCTTAAACCAAAAGGAGAAGTATAATGAAGAATATGCAATGTCTTAAAGGTATTGGGCTACCTAGGAGAACATGCACACAGAACACCCACCTATCCTAACCATCTACATGTATTCATTTCATTCCCTTACAAGGTTGGACTTTGCACTCGTCTAAGGAAAACTTAAAACTCATCCAAATTTTGAAGGTTAGACCAAGAAATAATCTAAGGTTTGAAGACTTGCCATGCCAAACATGACAACACTTTAAAGAGGTAAATCTATGCATACATGGGACTTTGTGATCCCCATGTTACTAAAGAAGCAGGCAAGTTTCGTGCTTGCATTTCTTTGGACTGACAAGTGAGTTATCGATGAGAGTGTGTAATCCTATATATCAAGTGAGATACATGGAACAACTTTTCCTTCTAATGGTTAACATAAGTTGTTGAAAAGAAATATCACCTTTCACAAAGTAGCATGTCGCTGGTGGGGAGGGATAGCTGAAGAGGACATGGAGGTCTACTCATTGACAAACAGGGAGACATGACACCTCTACGCATTCCCTAGGCTTGAAAAATAATTCCAAGAGAGAATGCACAAGTTGGAAGATCTTAGTAGAGCAATGCCCTTATTCTTGACATTTCCACATCTACACAACCATGAGATCGTTGTTGATGACAACTTGGCACTGATCTTATGTTGAAAGAAAGGCAAGGTAAGAGGAAAGGGATGATAACGTGGAGAGAAAATAATGGATACATATAACATACCCCTTCCTCGTGGAATTCTATCAACATGTTATGAACCTTTTGTAAACTATATCCATCCTCTTCAAATTTTTCTCTTTGGTCACATGAAATCGTTACCTTATAATGGTTTGGTGACTTGATGAATTGGACATCACCAACCATTCCCATTATCATTTTCCCCTTTGAGTCAACATTATCACTTTAAAATGATTAGTCAAATCGTTTCCCACATAATCAAGTAAGGTGTAGAATGTACAAAGACCAAAAGTGGACAAAGAAGAGTTCTCATATCCACAATGACTAGAACAAAGAACTTATTATTATTGTACATGATGAATATGTTCTTTTCATTTTTTGTAACATAATTTGGTCTATTATTCATTATCATCCTCTTCCCCTTCCCATATTTATGAGTTGGGTTGCAGATATCATCTCATTATCATCCTCTTCCTCTTCCCACATTTATGAGTTGGGTTGCAGATATCATCGAAATGATCGAAATGTCTAATGGTAATAAATATTACTCTTTAATGGAGATCTTTATGCAAAGATTATTGAAATGTGTTAGAAACCTAATCCTTAAAGTTAGGTAACTATTCATATCATGTGTCATAGGTGAATAGGAAAAGTCACGCAGAGTCGAAGAGATGCCTTGGAAGATGAAACCAATGGTCACTCTCGATGTATTTATATGTACATATCTTAATGAGAAGTGCAACTCAAGTTTCATTTATCCTGTGTTAATTAGCTTTATGTTAGACAATTTGATTGTGCCTTATGGGCATCTAACAAAATGTGTGAGGGTAAGTATTGTCACTCTTTAATGGAGATTTCTATGCTTTTCTTATGGTTTTGTGTTTGAGAGAAGGTTTAACGAAAATTGTTAATTGTAGCATTTATGTTTTGTTGATCAATGGTTTTAAAAATGCCTCAATGTCATTGACCTATTGGCTTTATTGGTATTAAATCCCCATTATGATTGAATTTTAGCTTCCTAATGGCCTTATGGGTTTCTATGTGTTTTTCTCTCCAAGTTCTGTAAATCCATCTAATATGTGTCACATAGTGAGGGATAAAAGTACTCAATGAAAATGCTTGACTTGGTTGTGTTTCAAGTTTTGTTGTTAACGTTTTGCTCATTTATATTTTAAATAATTTGTTTAAGAAAATTACTCACGTGTGTGTGTATTGATTGATTGATTGATTGAAAAGTTAGGTTGTTAGTTGTTCGTTGGTTGTGTGGTCAGGTATTTTGGATTTTCAAGTCTCCGCTAATGCTTGAGTCTCGAGGTCGGTAGTATGACATAATTTATGAATGCAATATCCCACTTTAATTCCCTCGAGAATAACATATGGAGTGATTCTATATATGAAAAAAAATGGAATGATAGACACCACATTATTTAGGTTGTATTTTTGCATTAAGAGTAGTGAGGTGCTTTATAACAAAGTATAGAAAGATGTTATGATGTAATATTATTATAAATTTAAAAAAAATCAAAAAATATTTACACCTCAAAAAATTTGATCCCTCTGAAAACTTAATAAATCGAATCTAAAATAAATATATATACTCATATATATAAATAAAAGCAAACAATCCTACAAAATACATAAAAGTAAAAAAATAAAAATAAATAAATAAATAAATAAATATATTATCAAGGCATGATGAAAAAGGAGATAACCTTGCCCATCAATGATCTGAAACGCACGTTAACAAAACCAACTGGAACACATGCACAAAGACGTCCTCGTGAATCTAATTTATGAGCTTCTTATCGTGACAACTTGGAGCCATTGAATGTGGAAGTTCACCTTTAAGACGAATAAGATAGGTGGGGCATTCTTGAATGACTGTTTAATATTCATATCATTCACACTCGAGTTCAAATGAAGTTGGGTAAGGGAGAGTAATACTAAGTTTTTCTACTTTATCTTTACATTCTTTAAAAATTATAAATACAACATATTTGTTCCAATGCATTCTAAGTTTAATGCCAAATTAACTTAATACCTTTATAACATTTAAAAATATGTTTTTTAATTTTAATAACTTATTTTATCTTTTATTTGTACATTATGATAATAATAATTTATCTATTATAATAATATTAATAGAAATGAATGGAAAGCATAATGTTAATATTAAAATATATTATTTTCTTTTAGTTATTTATTATATTTAACATAAACATATATTATATTTTAGTTAACAATTAGATTTAATATATAAGAAAATGAGTTTTTGTCATTAAAAATATGATTATAATTAGATGTTAAATGTATATAAGCATGATAAAAACTTAAAGATAAAAGAGTTTTTAAGATTGTTTTAAATTCTAATCAAAACTATTGCTGATTTAAGTGGGATTGGCATAAAGACCCAAGTCTTGGCAAGCAATATTCAGCATGTTGCATGCCATTTAATGTTGTGGCAGCAGGCTTGATACCCCTTGGATCTGGGACATCAAGCTTTTTGCAGCTGCATTAAATAGCATGCATATTGCTTGCCCCCCAAATCTAAGCTAAATCATTTGCTAATCGAGGAAGATATCATTTTCCAAAATATTAATAATATAATTCATCTAAATTTAAGAAAAAAGTTGTTGTGCCATAAAGAATTAAAGAATAAGAAAAAATGAAGGAGGTGGTTAACCTAAATCTAGAAGTTTAAAAATATATATTGTTTTAACTAGCTTATAGAAGAAATTTGACATTGCTAAAATAAGAATGATCTCTTATGAAGTTTTGTTGTTAACGTTTTGCTCATTTATCTTTTAAATAATTTGTTTATGAAAATTACTCAAGTGTGTGTATTGATTGATTGATTGATTGAAAAGTTAGGTTGTTAGTTGTTCGTTGGTCGTGTGGTGAGGTCTTTTGGATTTTCAAGTCTCCGCTAATGCTTTAGTCTCGAGGTCAGTAGTATGACATAATTTATAAATGTAATATCCCACCTTAATTCCCTCGAGAATAACATGTGGAGTGATTCTATATATGAAAAAAAATGGAACGTTAGGCACCACATTATCTAGGTTGTATTTTTGCATCAAGAGTAGTGAGGTGCTTTATAACAAAGTATAGAAAGATGTTATGATGTAATATTATTATAAGTTTAAAAAAATCAAAAAATATTTACACCTCAAAAAATTTGACCCTCTAAATACTTAATGAATAGAATATAAAATAAATATATATACTCATATAAGCCATGAGTGAAATAGGGCATTGGACAATTCATAAAATGTAATGAGTCAATGGATTTTGTCATCTTTAGGACACTAAGGCTTGAGATGAAAAGCATTTTCTCTTAAAATTTCATGTGTACACCCACATTCAATTTCAATTTCAAAATGTATGTTTCAATGCCAACTTTCCTAACCTTTTAACTCATCAAAACTATATTGATTTATGAATGCTTCCCTTAAATATTTTGAACATGTAAACAAAATTATAAACCAAACCATATCATTCCTCACCTCTTATTTAAAGGTATGATAAATCAAAGTTGATCAACCACCACCATCATCCGACATTAGCTCAACAAAAAAAATGATTTAGTTATTAATAAGATATTTTATCTCTCATATAAACATAGTTTCAATATAAAACTATAGTATTTTAGTAAAATAACATGTAAAATAATATACTATAAATAACATTAATATTTGATTTGTAAAGATAAATATTGAAATTACCACGTTTTATATATATATATATATGAAATCCATGTAGCCATAAATATACCAAAAATCCAAAAATCATATAAAATTTCTTTGTAAATTCTAACCAAAATATTATAGTCTCCTTAAAAAAATGGCCTATTGTATGCAGAGTTGTATGTAGAGCTTAGAGTATGCCTATTATACCTATAACTATAGTGTTTGATTCACCGTCTGAAAAGAAAAATGTGAGTAAACACATAAGATAAATTATTTATGACCAATTTTACTCCCTTTGTAGGCCTCCTCCCTTTAACATATCATACCTCTCAAGGCTTTGTTCTCCATATGTCCTCTATTGTGCTATCAAGGTGATTGTTATTTGTTGTATAATGGCCTCCTCAACAACTTGATATTTCATTGAGCTTGTAGAAACATTTAGAAAACCAACCATTGATTGGGAACTTTGTGCAAATCTAAAGATACTTTTATATTGAATTTCTAAAACATTTTAATTTTTCGTTCCCTAAGTTTGGCTTCCATTTCTTTTTATTTTTCGTCTTGTCTCTACATATGCATACTCAAATATCCAATTACCTATCTCATTCCCTCCAACTGCCTTGAGTTCTGTATCAATATATTTTTAACCTCAATATTACCATCTCCATTATTCCATCTTGAATCGGGAGAACCCACTATTCTAAAAAACGAGCTCCATTTGACATTGGTTTCAAAATCCTCTCTATGAGCAAATGCGATGACTAGGATTTCTGGTCTTTCCTTGATCTATCACTATGCTAAGATTGAAAGTCTCGTCCAAAGCAAGATGATAAATACTCAAAATTAAGAGTATACCATAACAAAGAAGGATAACGAGCTTACAATTGTCTAAAACCTCGAGAATTGCATTGCTAACCTAAGCTATTGAATTGTAAATGCCTCTGATATAGAACACTAGGGCTAAGCTACTTCAAATTCAATACAACAAAACCAGAGTTGAGATGCTTCAAAATTAACATAACTCTACCATTTTCCATGTCTTATATGTAGCTTCCCCTTCCATCTTTCTCACTATAGGAGGGGGTAGTTACGAATTTCTTCGTACAAAATTCTGCCTCGTGGAGGCCAATATTCAAATTTAAATAATTTTTGTCTCCCATAGGAAACATAAACTAAGTAATGCATGTGCATGAGTATAAAACACAACAAATTTAACAACTATATTTCACAAACACTATGGTGTTGTTTAGCCCCAACATTTAAAAGAACACAAGATATGTAAAGAGATTTAAGATGCAATACACCAGAATTTATATAATGTATAACAAGAAACATTAGACAATAGAAAATATAAATATTGTAGGAAATAAGCCTTATATTATGAGAATCAATTTTGGAAGCAATGTTCACACACCTCTTAAGTTTGGACAACCTTTCACTTGAGCATAGGCCTGATACAATATTTCTCAATAAAACCATTCATATCCTTATAGCTCTTTAAATATGTTTCCTAAATCCAAAATTCTTGACTTCATCAAATAATTAATAAATATCAACGTCCTAGTGGGTCTTAATTACTAGAGAGACCCTTTTACGTTGATTGTTAACTACTAACTACTATGATTTATTCGAAAGAGATGGCCATATACATTACATGACTAACTTCTAAAGTAAGGCGAGTTAGGATAGGACNAGAACTTCTTTGATTATGCGCCTACACAATTGACGTTCCTTGGAAGCCAAGGCTATTGCTAGTTGGAACCAAATGCAGTCTTCCTCATCCAATTCTAGTAAGTTGGTCTGCACTTTATAATCAAAACCAACATTTTTTTTAGGTAAGAGACATGAAATACTAGGCACCGATTCTTGGGATTGATATGGCATAGAGATCTTGTAGGCCACTTGTCCAATGCATTGGAGGATTGTGTACTTGGTCCATAGGACTCGTAGCTAGCTTCGGTGTCATGTCCCCTCCCCTCTCACTGATCCAGTGTGACGGAGAGGACGCGGCACATGCCATAACCGAGCATCTAGCCCCATGAACATAATAAAAAATGCATTGGAAATAACAGTCACATGCAGATGTATAATACATAAAATACAACAAAAGTAAAGCATTCAATACATTCATCCAATACATACATAATAATTCTTAAAAAAAATACATTGCAGAGTTAATACAAGAGAGTACTTATCTTGAAAATGAGTTGCCCCGAACAAATAGCTATGTATATATAACGTTCCACCCAACCATAGGCCTGTTGTTCTCATCAATCACTCAACACAACTGCCACCCCCGAGCTGGGCATGATTTCCACAAGGAAAAAAGGAACAACAGGCTCACACATAGCCAAATACACACCAAGGTTTAGCCAAGCCCGTCCATAGTTGGGTTTATCAGGATCCTAAGGCAGTGGAAAGGAAGAATGCTAAGTTATTGAGATCAACCACAGAGCTATGGACACCTCTACAAGACCTATCTAGCTTGGCCTCCACAATACCTACACACCCGACACAAGGAAGTATTCCCTTCACTGCTACACAGTCCCGTAGGTCATACCTTTCCTTCCAGTGTTCTCCCAAGTGTGCATAGAAGAGTAGCCAACCCCTTTTGATCCTTTGTGAGGTTCCTCTCTTCACTAGGTTTATCAAGCTAATTTTGGTCCTCTTCCACTCCTAACTCTTACTTACACTTCAGACCAAAACAAGGATGCACATAAGAACAAAACACAAGGGTTGGGTATGAAGAAAAACGTTTTGGCAACCAAAAACGAAATTGTAGATGGGGAAACAACCCTAGGAGAGAAAAATCGATTTCAAAATACATTTATGGGCCTTACGAAGCAAAAACGACTTCCATAAACGACCTCTACTGTGCAACACAAAATCGGATTTCTGGCCATGGAAAAACTGAAGGAAATTCAGAAAAAAAGTGAGGGAAAATGCCCCAACTTTCTCCAGCTGCATGCGGAAGTGAAACGCATGGGTGAGGAATGGAATGGGCACACATTTCTGGGTGTTTTATTGCCCCACAAGCAACAATATGTTTTCCCAAAATTCATGGCTTCCCCAATACGAAATTGACTGCCATACCTCTCCATTCCCAATGCATTAACTACCTCAACCAGCTTCTTGAAGAATTAAATGATTGGGTGCATAGGACAAAATGGGTAGTTGAGAGTTTATGGGTTCTCTCATTGACATTTGGCTTAACACTATTGGCTCAAGGGTTTGAATAATTTCCCTCCCTATTCCTTGTGAAAAGCATGCCCCCATCTCTTTGTTGCATTGCATAGCTAGTTGCGGGTATTTTATTAAATTGCATATTTACATGATATCTCAATTTATATTGTGCCTGGCTAGAACGAGAACCATGGACATCAATCTTAATTGCCGATACATAAAACGTTAAATTGATGGTGGGGCCTTGGCCTTGAGCTCCTCACCATGATTTAATAACGATATTTACATCATGTACAATTTTAATGCAATAGGGTCAAAATCAAGATATTACATTCGGGTGGAGATTGAACTGGAGGGATGTTTGTTTTATAAGGTTGGATTCGAAGAAACACCTAATCCCCTTCTTCAAAGGAAGGCTTGGATCAATTTTGATCAGCCTAATGTTTCATTATATTATGAGCCATAACCAAATTCTCCTTAAGGGTTCATAAAATAGCTACCCCAGTGTGAAGTGTCTTGTCATTGAAACCCTGGAGGTGCCTAGTGAATAGGAAATCACTGATAAGGGATTTTGACTATACATTGCTTCATATGGTATCATATTTGGGGAGCCATTAAAAGTGGTATCATACCACCACCTGATAAAGAAAACCACTAGGCCCAGTGGCGTGGCATGTCTGATGTAAAGCATCCCAAATAGGTTTACAAACATCAATGAACAACTTCCATTTGGGAGTGATATGATGTGATGAGATTCAACTGGGAACCATGAAGTTAAACAACAACTCCTACCAAAAAATGCTTGTGAAGGTAAGGTCTGAATCAAATGCAATAGGAGTCAGCTTGCCATGTAGCTTACAAATCTTATCTATGAAGAATTGTGCCACCAATGAGGATGTAAAAGTGTGTGGTAAGGCACACAAGTGAGCATATTTGGTTAGGTGGCATACTACCACCATAGGTCCATAATGAATGTTTTATCACCTGCCATAGGAAGCCCCATAATGAGATCCATACATATGTCCATCTAGATATGTTCATTGTTTCACCATTATGTTGCTGGAAAGTGTTGCAGGCTACAACAAAGTTGTGGATATATTTTTTAATGGCTTTCCAAAAGAATGTGCTCTTAGTTATTTCTTAAGTTTTGTGAAATCCTTAGTACCTATTGCGGGTGATGAATGTGGTTCCTCTAAGAGTCATTGTTTTAAGGCCAAATCCAATGTGAGAAAAGTGTGCTCCTAATATCGCAAGATATTTTGGTGCCATATACACCCAAATGGAGGGTTCGAGTCTTTTTGTATATGTTTGATGAAGTGTTGGGATATGGCATGAGCTAACCATTTATTATGTGATTCATAAATCCACCCTAGAACTGATAAGGATAATGCAAAGAGGGAACACTCTTCCTCAATTTGTCGAGACAAAGCATTTTCCACCACATCGTCACAACCCTTCTTATATACGATCTCATAAGAATAAGTTAGCTTGATCCTAGCATCTTAGTGACCAATTTATGTTTCTCTAGTGAGGACGACCATTTTTCTAAGAAATGCCTGGGACTATGATGTCTTTCTTGATCTAAAAACAACATCTGATTAAATGTTATCATGTTGTGTCAATGATGTGAAGGATAACCATCATTTATTTTTCATAGGTAGAATTTCCCAAGTTCCCCTCATAGAGCTGCTTACTGGTGAAGGCTAATAGGTGTCCATCTTGTAGAAATATTGATCCTAGGACATGACCAAAGGCATAAAATTCTAACACAAAAGTCTTAGTGAAATTTGACATGGGTAAAACATGCATAGTGCACATAGGATCATTTAGGGTAGAAAACGCTTGCTCCATGGCCTCATCCTAGGAGAACGCATTCTTTTTTAGCAATTATGTAAGAGGAGTTGCAATATTTCCACACTATTGAAAATATTTACAGTAGTAGCCAATAATTCCAAGGTACCCTCTCAAGCTCTTGAGAGTTTTGGGTTCGATCCAGTTCTACATAGATTCCACTTTCTCGATGTCCACACTCTTGACTCACAGTATGGCCCAAATATTCAACCTTAGTCACCTCAAAAGAACATTTGGATCATTTCACAAAGAACTGGTAGTCCAATAATAATTACAAGGTATGAGAAACATGCTTAAGGTGGCTATCTCAAGTGGGGTTGTAAACCAATATATCATTGAAGAAAACTAGCACAAAATCGCAAAGGAAAATGTAGAATATCTTATTCACTAGGCTTTGAAAAGTGGATGGGGTATTACATAGGCTGAAGGGCATGGTTAAGAACTCATAATGAACCCCATGAGCGCATAAAGTTGTCTCGGGTATGCCCACCTCTTTCATTCATATTTGATGATAGACCGAGCAAAGGTCAATTTTGGTGATGGATTTGGCTCCATACAACTCATCTAAGATAGCATCAATGTCATGAATAAGGAATATACCTTTGATGCTTAATTTTTTTAAGATCCCAAAAATTAAGACATGTGCACCAAGCTCCTTACTTTTTGAGGACCATAATCACCGACAAGGAATGAGGGCTCGTGTTGGGATGAATGATGCCAGCCTCCAAAAATTCCTAAATGATTTTTTTATTTCATTCTTTTGTGCAAAAGGGTGGCAATAAGGGAAGACATTGGGACAGACTACTTGGGATTAATGGAATACCATAGCCATGTTCCCCACGATATGGCGTTAAACCATTTGGTGCCTTAAAAACCTGTTGATAATATGATAGAAGTTGTTGCAAGTTAGAGTGAATATCTGATGTGGGTGTTTACATGACTTTGATGGAATTAAACTAAGCAATGACACTTGAGTGACCTTTCTTCAATCATTTCTCCATACGGTGGAAGGAGATAATCTCACGATAGTTGGAGTTAAGTTCGTTGAGGTGATGTTTGTTCCCAACCCAAGTAAGGATGAGAGAGAGTGCCTTGAAATCCATGGTGACATGAACCAAAGTCTTGAGCCATTCAACCCCTAGAAATATATCTCAACCACCCATGCATTATGCCAATACAAAACATATGTGTTTGGAGATGGTAGTTGTCCATTTGGATTTCCACATTCTCACAATGACCAACACTTTCCGCCATACCCCTATTTCCTATAATAATTTCAAAATTTGATATAGGGAAAATATATCAATGGGTTTCTTCAACTACTCGATGATGAATGAAATTATGGGTGTTGCCACTGTCAATCAAGGTAATTTTTAGGGGAAAAATTTCGCCAATTGGCTATTTTTTGATTTTTTTTCAAAAAATAAATTCACTATTTGGTAATTTTAGTGTTTAATATCGCCTATATTTACATAAAATATGTTTTTTTTCATAATATTCGCCAAAATTTACACATTTTAGTGTTAATTTTATGTTTCATATTTAATATTCGCCTACCTATGTATAAAAATGTTTTTTTCAATCCAAAACAATCGTCTAGAATACTATACTTAAGTATAATATTAGAATCCTTAAAAAATACCCTGCTGTCAATTAATACAATGACGTTCTAGTGCTTGATGTAGTTAATCAATTCCAATGCCTTGGTGTGGAGAAACTAGATAAGGCATGGAATGAGATTTGGGGTTGCTCCTCCTATACTAGCATATAAGGAGCATCTTAAAAAGGGGTTATAATGTCCTCCATTGGGTTCTAGTAGAGCCTCCATGACGATGTCTTCGAGGGGATCATGTGGAGATGCCTTGATTTGAAATTATTTATGTTCTTTACATTTATGCCTTAAATATTTTTCAACACAATTGTAGCAAAGTCTGAGGCACTGGCGCTTAACCATGGATTTTTGAACCTTTTCCTTTTAAGGAGGTTTGTTTGTAGGGTTGCAACCTCAAATAAACCAAGTCATTCACTTGGAAATGTCTATCCACTCTATGTTGATTTGCATATACTTTTTGTTGGTTTTGGGAAACCTGCAAGTTATCTCTCAAAAGCTTTAAAATCTCTTGACTCTCTTTAATCCAATCCTTAGCTTTTGCAGCTCTACTATCACCAAATATGTGGTTAATAAAAGTGGATGCATCATAACCATAAAGTGCTTTGAAAGGAGACATGCCAATGAACATATGAAAAGTCGTATTATAGCAAAACTCACCCAAATGAAACCATTTGATCCATGCTTTTTGCTACCCACTAATATAGTTCCTCAAGTAACCTTGCAACCATTGATTCACCCTCTTTGTTTGGCCATCGGTTTGTGGATGATAGCTTGTTCTAGGAGTTAAGTTTTCTCCCACCATTTTGAAGAGTTCTTGCCAAAATGCACTAAAAAATATGTTATCTCTATCACTACTAATGCTCTTGGGAAGCCCACGCAATCCAAAAACTTCTCTAAAGAATAGATCTGCCACTTGTGCAACAGTGAAGGACGTAGTAATATCAAAGAAATGAGCAAATTTAGTGATTCTATCCACTACTTCAAATATGCAATCCTTACCAAGCACTTTGGGTAAACTAGTGATGAAATCCATGGAAATGCTCTCCCATTTTTGTTCTGGTATAGGAAAGGGATGTAAGAGACCAGCTGGGTGATTGTGTTGTACTTTGTTTTATTGACATGTTGAGCATTCATTCACATATATTAGAACATTATTTTTCAATCCCTTCCAAGAGAATCTTTCTCTCAACCTTCTATATGTTTTGAAGAAACAAGGGTGGTTTGCTAAAGGAGAATAACGAGTAGTCTTCAAAAAAAAAAATCTTCAAGCTCGAACCAGGGACCAAATAGATTCTATATTTGTAGTATATTATTCCCTCCAACACCCTATACCTATCATCATGGTTAGTCCCATCAAAAAGTTCACAAGCAAACTTATCCTTGGCATATTCTACTTTTAATATAGCTTTCCAATCTTCTACAACATCCATTAGAGAAATAGAGGGTTGTCTAGATAAGGCATCTACTACAACATTTTTATTTCCCTTTACATATTCAATATCGAATTCAAATTGTTTTAACCTTACTCGCCCACTTTTGTTGCCTTTCATTTAGATCTTTTTGAGTTAGGAACTATATTAGGCTATTATGCTAACTTTTGACCACAAACTTGTTTCCCACCAATTATTATCTGAACTTGATCAAAGCATGCATGATGGCTAACATTTCCTTGTCATAAATAGAGTTAATCTTCTCATGTGTATCTAGCTTCCTACTCTCGAAATCTATTGGGTGTTTCCCTTTCTTTAGGATTTCTCCAATGCCCTCCCCTGATGCATCACACTCCAAGACAAATGGTTTAGAAAAATCAAGTAATGTAAGAAGAGGGCAATTACTCCTTACCTTTTTCATTGTTTGGAAATACTTTTGAGCATCTTCATGCCATTGGAAAGCATTTTTCTTTGTCAAATCAGTGAGAGGTGAAGTGAGTTAGGAGAACACCCTCACAAATTTCCTATAGTAGGTATAAAGTCCAATGAATCTCCTCAATTCAGTGATATTTTTGGGACGTGGACATTCAATAATGGATTTTATTTTTGCTAAGTCCACCAAGGATGCATCTATGAAGTTATGAGTGGCTTCTCCATCATCTAGAACTGTAACCTGTTGGCCTTGTATATTACCCTTGAGTCTAAGGGTGTGAAATCTAGGCACACCTCAAAGTACTACATTTTTTACTTTCTCAGGAGAAGGTTTCTATTCTTCTACTGTCTCATATCCCTCTTCTTTGGATGCAAGTTTTACTTATTCCTCCAATTCCTCCTCATCATATTCAAAGAAGACTTCAATGTAGTGTGCCTTTCCCTTAGCACACCTATGTACAGGAACCCAAGGCTGCTGGCATGTGAATCACAATTTATTCCTCTTGAGTTCTTCTTTGCTTGGTCCCTCCTTATTGTCCTTAAAAAAAGAGTCCCTTTTTCACAGTTTCTTCCCTTCTTTGAATTTGGAAGGAAAAATAGGATTAGGGGGATAAATAGTCCTTGACAACACATTCTTCAGATCTCTTGTCAAGTTTATGGCATCCTTCAATGTAGTTGTATTATGGGCTTTCACCGGCCCTTTCAAAGGTTCTTTTAAACCCTCATTGTACAGTAGAACCAACTAAGCCATAGAGATGTCATAAACCATCACTAAGATATTTTGAGATTCCAATATATAGGATTTAGGGGTCCCCGTTTGTTTCAACTATGCCAATTATTTGAAAGGAAGTTCATGGTCTTTGTTATCGAATCTCTCCATTAATGCCTTGGAAAACTCTTCATAGGATGAATCTGATCATTTCCCAAGGTCTTAATACCATGGAACCACCAATCATTGACTTCTCCCTCAAGATGTAGAATGGCCATTTTCAATGCATCCTCTTCAACCATATGATTCAACTGGAAATACACATCTAGTTTTTGTGTCCAAGCACTAGCATACATTTGGGAAAATCCATTAAAGGAAGGAATAGTTACCTTTCTTATGGTATACTTCAATTCCTGATTTAGAAAAGGTGTCCTATCCCCATTTCCTCCATACTTGAGCTTGCTAGAGCTCTTAAAGAACTGATCAAAAGGCAAAGTTCTCCTACATTCTTCACTTAGTTGCTACCACTCATCTATTGATTCCTTCATGCCATAAGGATTGTCAAGGTTATCTTTGGACTCTAAGAACTTAGGAATTGTAGGTCTGGTATAATTCTTGAAGTCATGGGGTCGATTATGAGGTCCAGTCTTCAAGAAAATAGTTTCCTCATAGGTCTTCTTCTCTTCGTGATGTGAACTATTACTACTCCATGTTGCCAGCTTTCCCCCAAGTTGACTAGCCAACAATTCAAACCCTTGCATAATATGCTTGGTCATATCATCAAAATATGACTTCATGAATGTATCAAATGGTTAAGAGATAGTTATGAAATCGAAGATGATTTGGAAAAAAAAATTATTCCTCGTATTCTTTTAGTTAAAAGGGTTCAACTATGAGTTATTAATGCCTACCTACATGTTATAATCAACAGTCTTACTGTCATCCATTTATCAATTATCAATTATTTTACTACGAGGACAGGTTTGAGAAAACCATGTACCTCTTTTGTTGTCCATCTAGCCAATAACCACGCGTCATCGGTCTACTCTGCAAAGTTTTACTCTTGCCACAGTAATTTGCCACATGCATCATTGTCTTCAACATCTTGTCTATGGCTTGCTCCTATGAATTGTCCCTCGATGACGTGTTCTTCTGAATTTCCAGTTGATGAGAGATTTTGTACCATGCTTTCTACCAGGTAAGGATTCCCACCCCTAGATGAACTAATATTATCTCTCTGCTTTCGTTGCATGTCATAATCATGTGCTTTATGCTAGCTCTCATCTTCTACCATGTGCTTTATGGTAGAAAATGCTTGCTTTGAGTGAATTGGATACTTATGAGCTCTCATCTTTTCTCTTCTTAAACTCAATAATTGATTGAAGGAGTAACTAGTTTTCAAATCGGGATTTTATTTCAAAAATATTTGTTAAGCATTTTCAAAAAAAATGGTTGAAGATTTGAATATTTCATATGGTTACGGTAAATTTTATCAAAATTTTTTTGAGATAGAGAAAAGAGAGAGTTGTAAATTCCTTATTTCAAAAGAATTGATTAATATATGTTTTTTTAAACAAACTAAGCAGCATACAAAAATGCTTAGTAGAATCTTATTATCCATCTTATCTTTTATTTAAGATATAGTTCTTAATCCTTTTGTGTATGCTTAATGAATTTTGTTTTTCTATAGGAAGGTAAGAATAATTAATAGATTTAAGAAGAATAGTTAGTTTTTTAATTTTTCAATTCACAGATTATGATGATGTGATAATTATTTAAGTTTATTAAGATCTATTTTAATCTATCTAAAATTTAAAAGAGTTAATAGTTTTTTGGTTTTCTTTAAAATTGTTTTTTTATTGTACAAAACTCAGTTCTAAATCACAATTTTTGTGATTATATATTTACGTCGTTAGCCATTCTTTCATGAGGTTCATTTTAAAAAGTGTAGCTATCATCGTCATCCCTCCCACCAATGGTCTTTTGCTGCATGTCTTCTTCTTTATGGCATGAATTGTCTACTAGTCTTCACCCATCTTGTCATGCTTGCATTAGTGCAATACGTTGCACCTCCTCCTCTTCCCTTAATTTGTTTACCCTCTAGCCAGGTAAGGCTCTAGTCAGGCGTGGGAGAGCCTCTTTTACCCAAACTAAACCCTAGGATGCCCAAAAATCAATGGAAGATGTATTTGCTACAAGTTGAAGATAACTATCTTGAGGATACAACCTCAATAAAAGCAGGCCACCATAGTATAGGACAAGTCCTCCAAAGATACCGATGTTTCCATGCCATTTCATAAAGATCCACATAAAAGTAGGGGTGTCACCGGAAGCAAAAGTCCTCTAATTAGTACCTAGTTTCTCATTGTTCTGGCTCATATATCATACCCTTGGTGGATTCAAAGGTTGCTAAGGGATCTTCTTGATTGCGTGATCAAGATGATTTTTTAATTTTATTAGGCATCGAAAGGCTTGCTACGACATGGGCAAATCGCAAAATGTGGATTTTCTGTGTTTTCAGTGAATTGTTTTGTTGTCTTGAGTCGGTTTCAATCTTGCTATTGATTTGATTTTCTCTTTCAAGTCTTTGGATGATTGTTTTTTTCGCGGGGAGTGTCTTCGTTTGTTTGTTTACTTTTTAAGTTGCAATTGAAATCTATTAGAGAACTGTTATTCTTATAGGCTTTGATTTAGTGACATAGGTTGGGGCGTTTCACTGATTGTACATTTACATTTAGATTCTTGACAATTCATTTATATTTTTTATTGGTTGTTGAACATCCAAAGAGTTTGAGTTGACTATGGAAGCCTGAAGCTCGATCTATGCACATCTACAATTTCTGGGATTTTCCTCTTCTTCCTCTGTGAATTTGTCTCCCCTTAACTCCAAGGTTAGCAATCCAACCATGGGCGCTGATTCCAAAGCATCTTGAAAGGGCTAAATTTTGGTAGGAATTTCCAAATGGAGTTTACTAATCTAGGGTTAGTTGGCGCTCATCCCAAGGCGCTCTTACCATTCAATCTTAGCGCTAAACCCAAGGGAAATCCATGGGTTAAGCTAAGGTTTTCTGCAATGATTACCTCCTCCACTTGTCTAAAACCTCATGAGTCTTAAGTAACTCCCTATTTAGTATGTTTAGAAGTAAATACCACCTTATTACTCCTCTTCATCAAAAAATCTTCCTCTTTCCACTTCATCACATTTACTTTTCTTCCCATTATTTTCTCTTTTGACTTTTTATTGCACTTTTTGGGGCAATTGCTAGTTTATATTCTTCATCACATTTTTAGCTATCCATTCATTAACTATGAGTTATCCATGCATTGCTACCAATTATCCATTCATCACCTATCTACCGTTATTTTTTATATTATTTTTTTATAATTGTTTATTTCTAATTTTGAACCATTACCATAAAATCAATCTCCATAGTACATTTGTCTTAATGAAAAAACATAAATCGCAGTTCACCCCAATTTCAAATAAAAATTTAGAGGTAAACATAAATAAATATATGTTTGAAACGAAGAATATTGATTTTTGTATTAAAGAGGTTTCAATACATAAAACCAACATCATTTATTACATCTTGGCCACACCAGCGACGTCTGCATTTATTGTAAGTAATAGCGTGCTACGCCCCGGGCACATGGGCGACCTAGGTTCTGATTTATTGTAAGTAATGGAGCGTCTATGGGGATGATAAGGAGCTCAACAATTAACAAAGGTGTATGTAGTATACAGATGCCCAGCTTGATATCCGGCTCCGTTGCTGTCAATTGCATTAAAAGCATCGGTTTCAAGATCCAATCCTCCATTTGAGCACTGGTCCAATATACGCACAGTCACGCTTTGTTGTGTAGAAGGATTTGTCACCTGGTAATGCAGGTATCAATTTTCCAGATTCAACATCAATTGATTCAATACGAAAATACAAATCTCAAAAATAATAACGAACTCAGTAACTTACACTTAAGCACCTCCCGCACAAGGAAGGACCCATGGGACCGCCAGCTGTGCCACAGAAGGCAGTCCATTTGTACTGGCTGCGCCACGCCAGGGACTGACTAGAGTCATATGTTGCGCAGTAGAGGCCGTCGAGGGCGTAATTATTGGCCGACGGGTTGTAGTTATTGTACGTCGTGTACGTATTGCTCTGCGTTTGTGCTGAAACGCCCGCCACCTGAAATACAGCAACAAACAGACTGCATACTGCTAAAACGCTTATCCATCCTGCAACTTTGGAAGCCATGGCTAAAATACCAAGTTATAAACGAAAAAATATATGCCGGGGAAATGTATGGGCTCTGCGGAGCTTGGGACTGCGATGAGATGCGCCTCAGATATGTATTTATATATGCAAATAGAATACTATACGTTCAAATTTTGTTACACGTCCTTACGAAGACTAAAGACTTTGGAGCGCTGGATAGTCTAATATGGCGCCTCGAGCGGGGCGGCTGAAGTTAGAGGTGGGAAATTGGGAATGGATAGTAAATTTTTGGTACAGATCCTTACGTAGACTGAGGACTTTACGAGCGGGTCTAATACGGCACATGAGATGAAGGCGGCTAAAGTTAGCGTTCACCAAAACGCCCCCGACTCACCGGAATTCGGCAGAGAATATTCGTTGAAATAAGGATTTCGACGTTTTAAATTACAATTTGGGTAATCTGGGTCGTTTTGAAATAGGTCATTTTGTATAGATCAACTAAATTTAATTGCAGAAATTTTTTAAATTTTTTAATTGAAAAAATAACACTTTCCATTAAAAATCTAAACCGGTTTCTATACAAAATTCGCCGGCAAAGCGAGGCGTTTTGGTGAACGTTTATCCTACGCAAATAGATGAATGTCACAACCAGATTGGTCAAAACGTTCGTTATTAAAGTCTGTACTAAATGTAAAGTATTCGTCAAGATAAACTGGACTTATCCTCATCACTTCGTTTCAATGAACCGTATATGCTTATCCAATTCCAATCTCATCAATGAACTTGACAACCATCTATCTACATGTGGAGATTTTTTCTTGATGTGCAATGACCGGTCCAACGCCTCACAATGATTTTTCGATTTAAATTTAAATACATATTTAATCTTATTATAATTTTTATTATTATTTCAATTTTGCTGCATGATAGATTGAGATCATCTCCATAATCCACACCTCATGGTCTCCATAATCCACATCTTTATTAGCCTATGCAAATGAATAACCATTATTGTGATGAACAAACTCTCTGACATATGTGCATGGTTTTCAAAGGCATCTTCATTATCAACCAGAATATTGGGTGTATTCATTGTGTCCTCTTCAATCTCATTCCTTATCATTCTTTACCTTGAGATAGAGACTTAGTTAGAGCCAAACCACGATCTAGTGGGTGAAGGAAACCATAGGCTAGCTAGCTTAAGCGAAAGCTTAGGTGAAAGAAAACCAAAATTTATCTAGGCCTCATGATATAGTAGAGTAGATGAAGGCATGGGTTCCCGACTTTGGGAACGATATAGTAAAGTAGATGAAGGCATGGGTTCCTGACTTTGAGAACACATGCATTAGAGACACCAAATTTTATAGGACATTGGCTTTTTAGTGGAATACAAAAGCATCATTGGGAAAGGCCCTTCTAGTTTCTAGTTGACACTAAGAAGGAACGAAATAAGGTGTTGTTGCAAATGGATAAGCTCAACTAAAAAATGGACTACCTTAATAAAGTTATCATTATCAAAACTTATGAAGTTGCTCCTTCATCTCGAAGGTTCAAGGTGCCTCACACCTTGTGGTTGCATATGAGAGAAGGTTGCAACCATGATTCATTTTGTGAAGAGTATTTATGAGGCGGAAAAAGTAAGAAGAGAACAATTATCAAAGAAAAAAAAATGAAAAATCTAAATGTGTTAGAAGTCTTTAATAATTAAATTGATTTTATTTAAATTTATGAATGAAACATGTGGCAAGCAGTATGTATTAGATCAAGCTAATCTTACTTTGGAAATCATCAAGATAGGTGGCATTCACGGAATAAACGTCAAAGATATAACTTCGAATTCGTCGCACTGCTTATGCTTAGTGACATAATCTTGCATAAATAAAGATTTTATAATTTACCTTTTTATTGTGACCCATTTAAAAATATGGATATATAAAGAAATTTATGTATACAAATCATGGTTTAAAATGTGTATTCATTAGTTTAATGAAGCTGTGCCAAAGTAATATTGACATTGTTACACATATGGATATATATATAAAGATAGATATATGAATAATAGTTTAAAATGTTTATCCATTATGTATATGGAGCTATGTTAATGCTGACATTATCACAAATTCTCACAATTTTGTTGAAGCAAATAATTTGATTTATAAACTTTTTAAATTATTTTATATAATGCAAAATTTTAAAAATATACACTAAATCAAATAGAGAAACCAAGGAGGAAACCAACAGAGCATAAAGGCTCGCTCAGAGAGAAACGAGGAAAAACACTCAACTCAATTGTATTAAGAAATACAGGTTATATATATAGCTTAGAAATAAGCAAATCTAGATCCAATAAATGTGGATCAGATCCTACAACATAGGAGTTGTTTGAACAAGAAACCTAGATATAGAAAACAAACGAATATATTTGCTGCATTATATCTAACAACCTCCTTTAATGCAGAAATGGATTCTTGAAAACACCTGATTTATTAATAAGATCCTCAAAGTGGATCCTTCCAACTAGTTTTGTAAAAATATCAGCAACATTCTCACTTGTATTACAATAGACGAGTTTAATTTCTCGAGACTCAATCTTTTCTCTGACAAAATGATGCTGCAACTCAATATGTTTGGATCTGGCATGATAGACTAGATTGTGTGCCAGCTTAATTGAGCTTTGATTGTCACACTGGATTCTGGTAGCTTGTTTTTGTTGTGTTCCAACATCTTCAAGAATGCGCCTCAACCAAATGGCTTCACAAGTAGCACTGGTTAAAACTTTATATTCAGCTTATGTGGATGACAAAGAAACAATTGGTTGTTTCTTACTGCTCCATGATACGACTCCTGAACCAATGTTTTTTTTTTTTTTTACGGAAACGGTTAAAAATTGATTAGTGTCTGGCAAATGGGCTGCCAGGGCCTGTACATTTCATTTTCAAAGCTGCTATATTAGCCTTCATTTCCGGCTTAACAATCATGGCAGATTTGTGCTGTTGGATGCTGTTGGTAGGCCCAATAGAACAGACAGGCCAGTGCTGCTTTAGTCTTAGGGAAGCGGATGATTTGAAATTTCTCCATTGACAATAAGCTGGCTCTTACTCAGGGTAGTACCGCGGTTGGCTTCAGTATCTGCTAGATTGCTAAGACTCCTTAGAACGTGATAAGCCTTATGAGTTCTAAAGTGCTTTAGCAGGAGAAGGAATTTCCTATGCGTGTGGGCAAGGCTTATATCCGTTGGCATCTTCTTGGTGTGAAATTCCTTGACTATCAGCCTAGAGTCACCAAAAATAGTAAGCTTCTGAATGTTCAGCTTTCTTGCTTGGTTTAGACCTTGCCACAGCGCAACTTACTCCGCTTGGTTGTTGGAGGCGTGTCCTAGGCCCCAGGCATAGGACAAATGGGGGATGCCGGAAGGATCGAAAATAATGCCTCCTCCTCCAGCTTGACCGAGATTCCCTTTCGAGGCCCCGTCAAAGAAAAGGCACCATTCATCAAGGGCTGACCTCCACTTAATGAATTCCTGTTCTTCTAGCCTGATTTCCCAGCGTGCCTTTTGAGGAGGATTGGTAGCTTTATTGCTTTGCTGGTCCGAAATGATCTCCTTAAACCAGCGATCTTCTTCAAGAGAGAGGGTAGCCACATTTCTGATTGAAGACTTGGTGCTTAGAGCTTCATAGAGCATGGTCCTGGCTTTAATTGCCACTTGAGTTGGAAGTCTGCCTTTCTCCTTAAAAATTCTGTTATTTCTTTCCAGCCAGACTTTCCAGCACAGGAATTTAGGGGTCCACATCCACGCTAGCTTGAGGATATTTTTTTTGCTGAAATTGAAGGGGGCGAGAGAGGTCCAGCTACTGATTAGCTCCTTTATTGAGTTGGGCAGACATACAGCGATTGAGCCTAACGTGAGCCTCCATACCTCTTTAGTGAACTCGCAGGTAATGAACAGATGTTCAATGGTTTCTTCAGCTTGGTTGCATAGAGGGAAACGTGATGGCCCTTCCCAGCCTTTGCTCTTCAACTTTTCTCCTGTCAAAATGCTGTTATGAAGGAGAGTCCATATAAATATGTCAATTTTAGGAATAGAGGCGAATCTCTAGAGTTCTTTCCACGGCCCAGGATTGGGAGGTACCCAAGGCACCTCCAAAATCCCAGCATAGCCTTCGACTGCAGTATAATTGCTAGATCGAGTTCCCCAACTGCGTTTGTCTTTGGCTCTGGCACTGATGGGTGATTTTCCTTGCAATAAATTCAACAAATTTGCAGCTTCCTCTTTTAATTCGTGTGGGTAATCGCCCAGGTTCCAATTTTCCCAAGATTCTTCCTCATCGTTGTTCTAGGAGGAAATGTCCATCAACGTTCTGCAATTTTTAGCGAGAAGCCACTCTTTAATGTTGCCCAGATCGTTGGAGTCATTGAGAGGTTGATCCCCAAGGCTCGAGCCCTCCCATATTCTGATTTTTGCCCCATTGCCAAGAGTCCACGTGAGCTTAGACGTGAAGAAGGGGAGGGCTCTTTTACAGAGCGAAAATATCGGGGAAGCTTTCTGCAATTTTGTGGGCCTTTCAAGACATCTCTCCCTGTCTCCTGTAAAATATTTCTTCTGGAGGATTTGCTTGCTCCAGGTTCTTTTCCCTGTGATCATTTTCCATAGAATTTTGCCTCCCATGGCTAGATTTTGGGTGGCCACGTCTCTTAATTGAAGGCCATCTTCCATCTTCGGCCTGGTAATCTTATCCCAGCTCACTAGATGGAGTTTTTTTTCACAATTCCAGCCACCCTCCCACAGGAATCGACGGAGCAGCTCATTGATTCTGTTTGTAATGGTTTTTGGAGCTAGCAGAACCGAGCATTGATAGATTGGAAGGCTGGTGAGGACTGAATTCATCAAAATCACTTTGCCTGCTTTGTTCAGCCATGTTGCCCCCCACGTGTGGATCTTGTTTTTTAGTTTGTCCAGCATTGGCAACCAATGGACAACTCTAGGAGCAGCTTTGAAAATTGGAATGCCCAGGTAAGTAAAGGTGTCCCAGATAGTGATGCCTTCCATTTCCAGAATCCGAGATAGCTCCAGCATTTCGCGAGGAGAGCAGTTCCAGCCATAGACCTTGCTTTTATGGAAGTTTATTTCACTTTCGAAGCTATTTCTGTAATAGTCCAGCTCTGTTTTAAAGTTCCTAGCTATGTTGGGATTGGCAGCTCCCAATAGAAGCGTATCATCAGCAAACTGGGCGTGGTTTACATCCTTGACTTTTGGGACAATTCTGATGCCTGAAAGAGACCTGTTTTGGAGACTTCTGTTCAGCTGGTAACTTAGGACAGAGGCTTGAATGACGAACAGCACTGGGGAGAGAGGGCAGCCTTGCCTTAAACCTCTTGAGGACTGGAAAAAATCAGTAGGACGTCCATTAACGAGCGGGGCGATCCATGGGGCTGAGATGCAAGCTTTGACCCACATAATGAATTTCTGATTGAAGCCAAAGTTCCCCATGGCTGCATAAAGGAAATCATGCCTGACTCTGTCAAAGGCATTGGCCAAGTCCAGCTTTACCACCATACCCTTCTCTTTTTTCTTGTAGCTAGTATGAATGGCTTCTTGCACTAAAATGATGTTATCCAAAATCTGTCTTCCTCTCACAAACCCCCCTTGGTTTTCCGGGATCAACTTAGGCAGGATTCTTTTGAGTCTGTTAGCCATTATTTTGGTTATGATTGTATAACCCGTGTTACACATGGAGATAGGCCTAAATCTATTGAATTTCTTAGCGCCTTTTTCTTTTGGTATGAGAGCCAAAAAGGAGGAATTTGTGCTGCCCCCCAACTTGTTGCAGTTCTGAGCCTTCTTAACCATTCTATACAAGTCCTTCTCTATTATGTCCCAACAAGAGATGTAGAACCGGGCTGTGAATCCATCCGGCCCTGGAGCTTTGTCTGGGTCCATTTTGTAGAGGGCTTTCTTAATTTCTCGAATACTAATAGGGCTGTTCAGTTGTAGGTTGTCCTCATCATTAATCAAAGTTGGAATCTCTGAGAGAGGATAGGAATTTGGCTCCACAGGATCTTGGTCAGGGGCGGAGTAAAGATTTTTGAAAAAGGAATGGGCTGCCTCCTTAATGCCTCTAAAGTCCTTTATGACTTGGCCTCGAGTCTGAATTTCATTGATGGAGTTATAAATCTTTCTGGCTTGGGCTTGCTTGTGAAAGAACGTGGTATTTTTGTCTCCAGCTTGAAGCCAAAGCGTCCTTGACTTAACTCTCCAGTAGGTTTCCTCTTCTCTACAGGCTTTGTGGTACTCCCTTTGAAGCTCAGCTTCCTGAATGAGCAAAGCAGGAGTGACAAGGGACTCTTCCAAGATTAGTTGGTGTCATTCCAAGGCCTTCTGGATACTTTTCCTTTCAGCCATGGGAGAACCCGGACCTTTAGCCCAGTCTTTCAGAGCTGCTTTGAGTCTTCTAAGCTTTTCTTCCCAAACAAAGAAAGGGGACCCATAAACCAGGTCTTTCCAGGAGTTAGATACAATGTTAAGGAACCCTTCCTGATTTACCCAAATTGGGCTGAACCGGAACAGGATAGGACCTAACCTTTCTTCAGGATAAAGGGAGAGGGAGAATGGTTTGTGATCAGAAGTATAATGCGGGAGAATCTTGGAGGTTGCCAAAATCCCTAGGGTTAGGAAGGAGGTGTGGATGAGGAAACGGTCAAGGCGAGCAGCTATGTGACCAGGTCCTATCCTTTTATTTGACCAGGTGAACTTTCCTTTGTCAGGGATGATGTCTTCAAGGTCCCAATCCAGCGTCAGATCTTCCACCCACTCTCTTGCAGGGTCCCGCACTATTGATCCCCCTTTTTTTTCGGCCAGAGCAAGGGTTACATTTAAATCTCCAGCCAACACTAAGTTTTCAGGCTTGTGGAGATTAAGAAACAATTTTAAGGAATCCCAACATTCTTTTTTTTCAACAAAAGAGACAGGAACATAAATATTAAAGAGGCTTACATGATGGCCGGAGTCTTTGTGGAGCAGCTTGGTGAATAACTAGTAAGTGGTTCCTTCTTCTTCAACTAGATCAAGCTTTGCAAAGTCCCAAAAGGTTGCTAAGCCTCCCGAGGCTCCTCTTGCACTTACAGCCCTACCCAGGCCTTTCTTCCAAAACGAGTTGCTTGCTCGGAGAAGAGCATCCTCCTCCAGCTTCGTCTCCTGGATTAGTAGGACTTCAGGCATCATTACTCTTACTAAATCCCTTATAGCTTCTTCTTTTAGGGGGCTGCCTAGTCCTCTGCAGTTCCAGGAGACGAATTGCATTATTTACCAGGGTGAGGGGGATGACCCCCTTTCGGGGTCTTTCCCAGCTTCATCCCGGATCTGGTATTCATCATTTCAGGGATGGTGTGTTGTGAGCCTTGAATCACGTCCTTGTAGGACTGCTCTTCCCTTCTCTTCTTCTCTGTCTTTCATCCGCGCTTTGGTTGATCTGGGGTACCTGACTGGCTGCTGGCTTCGGTGTCACCTTCCTCAGAGGAATCAGCTCATGTTTCCGAGCCTAAACCGATGTGTTCTTTGGGTGGACTGACGACTCTAGGATGATGGATTGGGTCAATTGGGTCTTGTGGTGCCCGAGCTTCTTCAGCTTCTGGGATATTTTTAGGGTTTTGGGCTACATTAGGATCTTCCTGATTGATAATCTTTGGGCTGCCTTCCTTTGGAGGTCCCTGGGCCGTTTTCTCCTTGCTTCTGGCAATATTCGTGGATTTCCCTTTTTTTACTTTCTGCCATCCTTCAGCGTCCTCTTTCTCAACAGCTAGCTTGGGACAATATCTTTGGAAGTGACCATGTTCTTGGCAGTTCCTGCACTTGAAGGGCAGATGCTCGTAGTCCAACTTCTGGTAATGAGTCCAAGATCCGACCTTTAATTTTATTGCCTCAGGGAGACCAGCTTCAAGGTCAACTTCGACACAAATTTTGGCGCAGGTGTATTGTCCCTTATTATCAGCTTTGTCGATGAAACACCCGATTCCATTCCCTATTCTCTGCAATGATTCGAAGTCCCAACAATGCATCGGAAGGTTAGGGAGTCTGACCCACGCCGGCACCTCTTTGGGGAGATCGATCGAGGGATCAAAGTCTGGTGTCCATTTGTTCAGGTATAGGCCTTGCGTCCCCATGAAGTAGGGGTCGTTTCTAAAGATTAAGTCTCGGTCTTCTTCTGAGATAAATTCAAAGATAAAGAACCCTCGCCCTACAGGGTAACAAGTCACTCCATGTTTCAGATTGGGCTTCCAATTCCTCTGTATCCAGTCATCTGTTGTTTTAGTGGAGGGACATAGGCCCATGAACTGACCCATGAGACCTCGTTTCGCCAATTCCAGAGCTATTTTCATTGTTTTTTCTTTAGGAAGGGAGATTTCTGGTATTTCTTCTAGCTTCTTGATGAACTTTGGGACCTCCGGAGGAGAGGTTTTCTTGCCTCTGCTGTGTAATAGCCTTCTGAAGGATTCCTCATCAGAGTTGGCCAGGGGGGTGGCCTCCCCTCCCCCAGGCGCCGCCATGCTTCTCCACGCAGTCTCAGCTGCCCTCTCACGCGCTCAGCTAACCCTAGCGCGCAGCTCTTTTTCGATAACCATGACTCTTGAACCAATGTTAAAAGCATATCCAAAAGTGGATTTTCTGTCATCGGGATTGCATGCCCAATCGAAGTCAGAGTAACCTGGAAATTGAACATCAAATACATCGGTATATAAAAGATCATAATTAACGGTTCCTTTTAAATATCTTAGGACCTGCTTCGCAGCTTTCCAATGTATTTCGCAGGGCTTAGCCAAGAACTGACTAAGGACGCTCACAGAATATGATAGGTTTGGCCTTGCAGTAGTGACGTAGTTCAGACTACCCACTAGTTGATGATACAAAGTACCATCAACTTCTTTAGATCCATCACTGGTGTATAACTTGACATTTCGATCCAAAGGAGTGGATACAGATTTGCATTCATTCATTTGAAATCTATCAAGTATTTCCCTTGCATATTTACTTTGAGTGATGAATGTTTTACCAGATTCTCTCCAAAAAGCAATGCCTAAACAATAATGTAAGTCACCAAGGTCTTTCATTTCAAATTCTTGTGACAAATTATAATATCTGCAACTAATTGATATGCTCCACCTGTAATGATAAGATCATCCACATATAGGGATATCAAGCAAACATTTCCCTGTTTAGTTGATTTAATACATAATCTTGAATCATTTTTACTTTTGAGAAATCCTTCTTGTTTGAAGAAATTGTCAATCTTGATATACCACGATCTAGGATCATGTTTCATTCCATAGATAGCTTTCTTTAACCTGCATACAAGCTACTCCTGTCCTTTCTGAACAAAACCTTCCGGTTGCACTAAGTATACTTCCTCTTTTAAATCATCATTTAGAAAAGCAGATTTGACATCTCACTGGTGTATTCTCCAGTTCTGTTTAGTAGCTAATGCAACTAACAATCTGATAGTGTTTAACTTAGCTACTGGTGCATATGTCTCTTCAAAGTCAATCCCCTCTTGCTAAGAATAACCCTTAGCAACTAATATTGCCATAAATTTGACAATACTCAGCATCTGCTTTAAGTTTATATTTGGATACCCATTTTGATCCTATGGGTACTTTATCTTTGGGTAATTCTACTAAATCCCAAGTTTTGTTTCTCATAATAGAATTATATTCTTCATTCATTGTAGTTACCCATTCTTCCTTATCTTTGGCTTGTTCATAATTTAATGGTTCTATGACATTCATTATACTAGTCATCAAGGCATAATCTCTAAACTTTATTGGAGGATGAGTTTGACGAGATGACCCTCTAGGTACTACAGTACATGCTGGAGTTCCATCCATGATTCTTTTGTCTTCCGCTTCTTCATCATCTGAGGTAGTATCGTTTATGCTTGATTCATGTTCCTGAACTTGCTATTGTTCTTGCACCTGTTGTTGATCCTTCACTTTTTGAATGATTTTATCTATTTTGACATGCTCATATGGGATCAGTTCTTCACCAGCATTATTCATGATGTTACATATATTTGTATTTTCATGAAATACAACATCTCTACTAGCAATCGTTTTGTGTGAACTAGGATGAAACAATTTGTATGCTTTCTGATCATCATAGTAGCCAACAAAGACACATTCAATGGATTTTGCATCCAATTTCCTTCTATCATCTTTAGGTATGTGTGCAAAATCCCTAGAACCAAATATTCTTAAATGACTAATTTCATGTTTATAGCCAGGAAATACTTCAAAGGGGGTTTGAAGTTCTAATTTCTTTGTTGGACTCCTATTCTTTAAATAAATAGTAGTGTTTATTGCTTCAACCCAAAATCCATTAGAAATGTTCTTACCTTGGAGCATGTTGTGAGCACATTCAACTAATGGTCTGTTTTTCTTCTCAGCAATACCATTTTCTCAGGTGTATCATTGATTGTGAATTGTTGTTGGATTCCATTTTATGTATAATATCCTCTAAAAGCTCCATAATTTTACTCACCACCTTGATCCGGTCTGAGGATTTTAATGTATTTACATGTCTGCTTCTCAACTTTGATTCTAAATTCCTTGAAGTATTCGAAGACATCGCTTTTCCTTCTAATGAAGTAAGCCCATGTGAACCTAGATCTGTCATCAACAAATATCAAAAAATACCATGCACCACTAAGTGATATGGTCTGCATAGGTCAACATACATCAGTGTGTATTTCAAGGAGTTCAATCTATCTCTTATCTTCATGGTAAGGAAATTCATTTCTGTGTTGTTTTCCAAGTGCACATGCAGTACATTCAATATGATCATTTTTAATGACAAGAAGACCCTCAACCATCAAATTTTTATGTAATAACATGAGATCATTATGATTCAGGTGTCCATACCTTTGATGCCACAATTCGACATCTGAAATAGTTGATGTTGCTAGTGCATGATAGTTTCCCTTGATTGCATCCATCTTGTATAATCCAACAAGTCTGGATCCTATCGCTATAACCTTGTAACGATCTTGGACAACACTTATATTTATCAAATTCAACTTTCATATTATTATTGGTGATAGCCGAAACATATATCAAGTTCTTTTTTATGCATGGGACATACATCACATTATGTATTTGTTTAAGTTGTCCGCCGGGTAGGTTAACACTTATCACTCCATAACCTAAGACTTTGTGAGACCTGCTATCACCTAAATAGATGTGTGTGCCGTCAGACTTTTCATAATACCCGTCATACCAATCTCTATTACAGGACATATGGGCAGATGCACCCGAATATATGAACCATGCATTTTCATCATCCGTCTTAGAGGACAAAGAATGTTTAGATATTAACAGTCTTAGGTATTTAAATCCAGTGACATCCGGGGTGTCTTTTCTAACATAATTTCTATTATGTTTTATGTATCTGTTATTGGAATCATTGTTTATCTTCTTAAAACAATCTCTAGCTATGTGACCTGATTTACCACAATAATGGCATACAACATCTTTATTAGCACTGGAGTCATTGTGTGACATACCTCTGTGCCTTGCATGAAAATTTCCTCTGTGTGAATTCCAGTGATTTCCTTTGTGTGGGTATCTTCCTCTTGCCATCAATGCCATATCTGCAGACTGAGATTCCAGCTCATAAATCTTCATTCACTCTTCTTCTTGTATCAGGATTCCGTCAAGCTTTGTAAATGTAGGAGGGGTTTGTCTTGCTGCAAGAGCTGAGATGAACACTTTGCAATATGGTAAAATACCTTTTAATGTGATAGATACCATATAAGTACTAGATACTTCTTCACCTTTGTCACCCAGATTATCTCTGAAGTCTTTGATGCGAGAGAGGTATTTATTCATAGTTTCATTCACATCCATCTTGATAGACAATAGTTTGGTTTTTAAAAACAAAATTCTATTAGAGTCATACGTCCCATACAAACCTTTCATTTTGTCCCATGTGTCTTTGGACGTCTTACAATTTCTGATGTGAGGTATTATGTTGTCTTTTATAGACATACAAATCAATTGGCTTAAGTTTCCCGTGAATTCCAATATGAGATTGACAAAGGATCTCAGATTGGCCACAAATCGAGAGCTTCAAGTACAATAATTAGCTTGAATTTCCAATTTACATAATTCTTCCTAGTCAATTTTGATGCGTCAGTAATATATAAATCGGCTAGAGACATGTCCACCATTTTGACAAACGGGCAAATAATTTCAACTAGACAAGGAAAGAAAAAAAATATGGCTCACCTCGACAATTTGCTTGCAGTCAGTCCGACACTCATTGCCTGGGCCTGATCCGACGCCTACGCAGTTCGACGCTTCTTCCCTTATGCACCTCAGCGCTGTCGACGCACAGTGGACTTCCACAGATGTGTCGTCGGCACTCTGTCCACCTTCAACAATGCGTTGACCTCAATAGAGAGGAAAACAATATATTTGAGAAGCGCCTACGGTGCTTTGACTTCTTGTTAAAATAGTGCCGACGTGAATAAAAAACCCAGCGCAAACTTTTCTTCTTACGATTGAGATGGCTGCGATTTTCAATTTATTTGGCAGTGCAGGCTTTCTCCTCACGTTGGTGATCTGGTGAGTCACCAGATCGTAGAAAACGAGGAGAAAAAAAATCATGGATTACTTCGTGAAGATTGGTAAAAAAATTTACACGTGAGAAATGAAAATATAAGTCTGGCAGCGATTCAAGTCTGGCATCGATTCTCCTTTGGACGTCTTGCTTTAGTAAACAAACTCTAGCGATCTCCCTCACTCAGCTAAGCATACACCTCTGATACTTCACCAATTTTAGACAAGCAGTTAGATAGGGAGCTCCTCCACACATGCTCACTCACAACAATTTTTGGTTCCCTCACAATAATCCATAACTTGGCTCTGATACCAAATTAAAGAAGCCAAGGAAGAAACCAACAGAGCGCAAAGGCTCGCTCAAACAGACAGGATGAGAAACATTCAACTCAATTGTATTAAGAAATAAATGTTACATATATAGCTAAGAGATAAGCAAATCTAGATTCAACAAATGTGGATTAGATCCTACAGCATAGGTGTTGTTTGAACAAAAAACCTAAATATAGAAAACAAACAAATATATTTGTTGCATTATATCTAACAAAATCATCACCTTCTACAAAAACTTTTATTATTTCATGTATTTATATTATCAAAATGATAAAGCATATTTAATTTTATATTATTATATCATATTATATAAATAATATTAATTACATAATATTAAATAAATAATAATAATTAAGGTAAAGTTATTATGTTTAAATATCACATAAATAATAGTAAACACACCAACTCCATAGTGTGTCATGTCTTTTTGCAATTATATTTAAATTGTGGGTATATGATAGGTGAACATTGTCAAATTTGGTCGACTCAAAATGGGATAAATGTATAAGTACGATATTTTATTGGTGATACATGTTTATAGTTTGAATAACTAACTATTTTTTACAATTTAGTTTTGTTTCAGCTTATTTAGGTACAAAATTAATTTTAAGATTATTTTTTATATTTATATTGAATATATTTATTTAAGATTTAAATATGATTTTTATCATTATCAATTTGTATAATTTTTTTATTTTTAAAATAATGAAAAATAATGAAAAATAATGAACAATATTCAATTTCATATGCGCACAATCTTAATTTAAACTCGAACTTGATAACTTAGACATCTCATTTTTATAAATGTATGCACTATGTAAATGTAATGTGCATCTCTTTTCACTTAGACTAAGGCTAAGTCTCCCTCTCACTTTAATGTTTATATAAAATTAGACAGTATGTAAGTGTAATATGCATCTCACTTTTATGTTTATAAAATTATGCACTATGTAAGTGTAATGTCAAATGTAGTCGACATTATCTAGCTTTAAGAAGGTGGAGAATAGTGTAAGTGCTTAGAATGATAGTTTATAAAGTGAAAGATGTTGTAAGTGTAATGTCAAACTTAGTAAAGATTAGTGAGATCAGTAAACTAGGTGGAGAATAATATAAGTATTTAGACTGATAGTTTATGAGGTGAAAGATGTTGTAAGATAGATGGTTTCTACACTTTGTAATTTATTGTATTAATTGTTATATATATTATTAACTTTGTAATTTATTCTATCAATTGTTATATATATTATTAAGTTTAACTTGGGAAATTGAAGAAGAGTATCATATGTGCTTTGGCTTTCAATGATTAGTCTTATAAAATCACTTGTGATGTGGGGATTTCTTTTTTTAAATAAGACATTTAATGTAAAACATAAATGTCACCTCTTAATTAGAGGTTTCCCAGATTTTAATCTTGTGAATTTTGAGGCTTAGTGTAATGTCCCACATTTTAAAGCACGCGCGCGCGCGCGCGCACATACACACACACACATATTTAATCTCTTCATTTACTATAAGGGACAATTAGAAGTTCTAGTAATTCTATAGAGACGTTTATACCTTTAGACTTGAAAATTTACATGCTTATGTTGTTTTAAAGATGCATGAATAAACCTTCTCTTACAATACTTTGTTGGTAACAAGTCAAGTAAACAACTTAAAGTAAAAAAAAAACGTGACAACTTGTTATTAATGCTTTAGTTGCATGGTTTTGTACTCAGAGCCATTTGAAAGTTAGGGACTTGGTCTTACTTAGTCTTGTATGACTAACACATGGGCCTTTATGAACCTTTGTTGCAGATGAAAAGATTTCCCATGGAAGGTGTTTGCTAGCAAGATAATTAAACCTTCAATCAACAAAATATCATAGACATTATTCATGTATGAGAAAAAAAGAAGGGTTTAAGAACCTTGATACTAAGGTTGACAACCCACCTTAGAAAATACTTTTACGTTCTTACTAGGCAAGGACACACTATACATTTATCTTTAACACAACCCATGTGACTTTTGTACCAAATCCAGCTGTCGACAACGAAATGCAGTGTAGAGCCCAAGGGGGTTTAATGTTCTTTGAAGATTGAGCTTATCAGATTGATAGGGTTTTGTTTGGAGGTTAGTGTGCACTTCATTTTTCTCTCGACTCTGGTTGAGAAATTTTTGCTGCTTCTTTTCGAGGGCAGCAATGGCAAACCTGTCTAAATCTTTGTTCTTGAAAACTCCTTACGCTCTCGAGGTTAAACACGTGTGACTCATCCCCTTGCACTGGTGCTGGTTGGGAAGAATGAGTTTAGCAGACATCAAGAAGGGTACGTTACTCTTTCAAAAGCTTTGTTTTCTTCCTTATTTCTCTTTTTTTTTATTACCAAAGTTGAAAGGCTGTCACTTAACTTCCATAATGTTTACAATGCAGAAAAACCAGTGACTACCTCGTGACGAGAGTTTGGAGTTTAGGCTATGGCTCGTCATTGAATACTTGTCGGCCGGTAAGATCCCGTCCTTACCTTCACGCGACACTGGGGATGAGTTGGGTGCCTTGACGTGGGTAAAACATAACACAAGTGTCTAAAAAAATTCCAAGCTGTAAGATTTCAAATCTCATGGAGTTGTCTAAAAAAAATGTACAGGGATTTGTAAGAACTCTTGAGGGTCGTAAATCCATTCAAGTAAGTCTAATGGTCTGCTTGTAAAAACAATTGAAAAAGGCCATAAGATCGGAACAATGTTATTCATCTTTCTTTTACATACATACAACTACTAGAATATAGTTTTATTAAAGCTAAGTATCTTTCAGTTGATTCGAGTAACTTTGCCCTTAGTTTACTTTTTTTTACAGACTGAGAATCTTGAAAAAGTTAGTTAATTGAGGAGATTTGAATCCTAGAGGTTACGGTTAGAGGATCTCTCTATCAAGGTTGTATTAAAATTATTATCTCTCGACTACTGGTTAGAGTAAATTCTCAAAATCCTAGTTAAAAATATGTTCGATGACGTCGTTGAAGCTTTGTTGTTTTTTTCTAAACCCCGAAACTGCTAACAGAACTCTATGAGTTGGATTTAAAAACCAAATTCTAAACATTATTTTATAATATATCTTTAAATAAATCAGCCTGGGTTAACTGTAAAAATTAATAACGATGGTATAAACAGTTTTGACCTAGACTTCCGTTGTTTGACCTAGAGTTTGTTTAAAATGAATCCATAAATCTTTTATACACTGTAATACAAATATGGCCATATAGCCTTGATGTACAAAATAAAAAGATATTAACTAACTTTTACTGAATGAATTTAGTCGCGGGGTTTCTGTAATTTTAAAGGAAAATGATTTAAAGGATGAGCCATAAATCTTGTTCAAGGAGCACAACGGTCATCCGAAAAGATTAGATAAGTTTACAAGTCTTAGGATTCATAAATTGGAATCTTATGATTTCTTTTTTTTTTCTGTAAGTGTTTTGTTGGAAGAAAATGCCATCAAGCATTTATCTTATTTAATAGACTAAAACATATTAGTGGAGTAAATTTTTAAGAGGGTTTCACTTTTAATGTTTTAAATCGGGTTATTGTGTGTAATGATTTAGTAGTATAAAGAATATACAAATTATATATCCCTTGTACTAGAGTACATCACCTTAGTGAAAAGAAAAATACAGGGGATAATTTCTTTTCATTTATAAATCAATCAGTCTTTTTGCAATACTAACTTCATGGACTATACATCATTCGAAACAGCTTACAAATCAAAATTAAATAACGACATGAACATATTAGAGTTAGAACCTGGAAGTGTTTTTAGAAAAATGGAACCAAAACCCAAGGGAGAATGTTCCACCCAACCTTTCCTGAAGCAGCCAAACACGTGCTTAGGAACCTCGAGCTTGCTCCCTGCACCACTAGGACGGAGATCTCTACTACACAGCAGACTTCTGCAACTCAACTCAGTAATTCACTTTAGCTATCCCCTCATCAAATTCTTTGTGTGCCTGACTTTTCAGTTTGCAGCAATCACAAAGTCATTCTCTCAGAAATCAGAATGAGTGGTGAGCCTCCTGCTCAATTTGATGGTTTATATAATATTTCCTAGGTCTTAGGGTCAGTTTGGAATTAATGAGCCACCCAGCTCAGTTCCCCCTCTCAGGGAACATGACCACTTTTTTTAGGGATTATGCTCATGCAACAGCTAGAAAGTGAATGTTGGTGCTGCCATTTGTCAGTCAGCCTTTTACATTTGCTCCTTCCTCCTAGTGGCAATGAGCTCTCATTTAATAGTCTCCCTTGAATAGGTGTCTCCATTTATTAATTAATAAAATAAATAATTCTTCAATTACAGTCATCTTTGACCACTTGGTCATAATAAAATTTAACATGATGTTTTGCTAAAATAAATATTAAATATTTATTTTTCCAGTTTTTGGGTATGTTACACTTAGCACTATTATGAAATATAAACAAAACATCGTCAACAATGTACAATACTTCAACTCTTAATGATCCTAATCCAAGAGATAAGATACCAAAGTGTGTCGATAAGTTTTAGCGCTCTAGGGAAATCTTATCATGCATATTTACTAGATTTGAAAAGCACTTATAACAACACTTATGAAAAGCACTTATGACACTTAAAATCAAATATGGGATTGCAAAAATATTGGATAGATGGGAAATTCATTAATATGCATAAAGATGAAGTTTATGACATACTAAATCATCCCAATAAAACATAATGATGAGAAGACCTAGTGAGTCAATCATTGAGATGACAACTTAAAATGGGTGATTTGGGATTTCAAGAGTGGAGGGAAGCATGGAAGCAACATACTCCCATATTTGATGGAGATTCAAAAGAAAATCCATGGGCGGTAACTGCAAGGAGGGTGGGAGGGGTCATTTTTTTCCTTAAAGGAACAAAAGAAAATAAATTTCCAAGGGAGATATGAAACTCAACCAATAATGAGGTAGAACCTTTAACATTATATAAATGACTTTTATTTTTAAAAGACAAGGAGGTGTAAAAAACAACAGTACTAGGGACTAGCAATAATTCTAAGCTATCTAAATCACAAAATTCATTCAAATAAATGCAAACTCTCGAAACTTCCACAAAGAATCTTATCAAATGTCCAGTATTTCAAGAAATTTGAGTTTTCCATGTTTTACAAAGGAAACACATCTTCGCAAATGAGGAAGCCAACAAAAAAGTGAGGTTGCAAGAAGGGTTTGCAATTAAAATAGGGGAATCGTCATCCTATATCCCCCATGACATACAAGACTATTACAGTGATCCTATGCCATGCAATATAAACACGATAATAAATTGATACACTAGCATCTCCCCCCTTCTTACTCAATCCTATAACACATGCAATTAAGCATTGTACTAGCACTGACCTTAGTTATGCAGGCGGGTTTATTTTGCTTGGAATTGGGATATGACCTGAATTATTTTCCCTTTCCCTATAATGCATCTCCTCCAATTGTGAGTGGTGGGAATGTGGGTTTACTATGGTTGGAATTAGGATATGGAATGAACTGCTTGCTTCAAACGACAACCCTTTCTCCAAGCACAAGTGGTCAACGACATTGGGCAATTTGTTGGTTGCAATGTCTATCAATAAATTGAGAAGTGTGGGTACATAGGTGCACTACCATTGTAGGAGTGGATATTACATCTTTTATGAGCTCGAGAAGCTGAAGAGAGGAGTGAAGTGGTGTGAGAGGGAGACAATAGAAGCATAATATAGTATATTTATTTCAAATATTTGGTAGAATAAATGCAAATGAGTTTGGTAGGCACATCCATAAGAAAAACTATGTTAGGGATACTTGTTCTTTTGACACAATAAAGGATGGTATTGGTGATTCAGGAACAAGAGAAATGATTTGAAGCATTCATGGGAAATCATCAATGGAAGCACACATTTTTAAATTAATAGTTGAGAACTTTGTAGCTATTGGAAGTTGTTTCATAACCTATTCTTATTGACTCAAGACCATAGAAGGAACCCTCCCTCTGTGACCTCACTTTAGCTTCGAAGAAACACAAGGACACTTAATGTTCTAAAAAATTGGAACTGGTGGATGGGACATGTGAATCCATCCATGTTGCTACAATTGAGGAAGAGAAGCACTTAGTTGGTGCCTCATTGAACAACACGAGGACTCGCAATCATAAGCATTCCATGGACATGAAAATCAATCATTTTCTTTTCGAGTTTAATATGCTTTGCCATGTTTTTCTTTTCTTAACCAATATGTAACATAGTACACATGCCAAGCATATAGAGCTTGGAACAAGGAAGACATACCTTGTGGGAACATGGGTATGTAGTTCTACATTTTGGATATTTGGCTATCAAAGATACATAATCTTTTTGTATTACAAAATTGTTTAATTCAACTAGAATATTTTCTAATCTAAATTATACTAGTTATTGTGAAAAAAAAACATTGGAAAAATATTAAAAAGAAGAAGAAAATTTGACTCTTTTATATTTATACATTCAATTTCAACTCATAGGATTTGATCCGTTTCAAATATTCTTCAATTTCACCAACTTAGCAGATAGTTGACATTGTTTCCTATCTATATCCATGTTTTTGGGTCCTTTTATATATTATTTGAAAAGATTATTGCCAATTGGGATGGTTGTACAATTTTATATCCTTTCTTTTGAAAATCGTGACTTTTTAATCCTTCTAAGTGAACTAATCAATTTTTATCTATTTAAAGATGTGGAATGGAGTAGCATCATTTGTACACTAACACTTATTTAAAGATGTGGAATGGAGTAGCATCATTTGTACACTAACACTTATTTAAAGATGTGGAATGGAGTAGCATCCTTTGTACACTAACACTTGGGTATGAAAGAGTTGCACCATTTGTAAAATAAGAGGTAAAGCATTACATGATCTGTGAATCATGTGAATCCTAAATTGTTGGGAAAATATGCAACACATTTAAAAGTATTGAATCAATTTGTTGATTCCATGTTACCATTCCTTGATGACTAACAAGTCATAAATGTTTAATATTCAAGTGCTTATTTGTGATGCCTTGAAAAGTACTCAATCAATTTGTTGATTCCATGTTACCATTCCGTGATGACTAACGCATAAATGTTTAATATTCAAGTGCTTATTTGTGATACCATGAAAGGGATTTTTTAAGTTGACAGCAAAACAGATAGCTCATTTGTAACTGTACTAAGGTAGAAGGTCGGGTCTAATCAATGTATTTTTGGGATCTTTGTCCTCGAAACACCAATTCCATTTTATTTTTTCCTTTTCAACCATTTCACTCTTCGACAACAATCTATGCCCATGTTATTACACATTTCAACCATTTCACTCTTCGGCAACAATCTATGCCCATTTCACTCTAGACAACAATCTATGGACATATTATTGCACCTTTTAAAGGCTAGTTTATAATTATATAATGATAGATTATTTTGTAATTTACAAAAGAAATCGACATTCATAACTCTCTAACTAAAACATGAATAGATATTTGAAACGGAGAAAATAGATTTCTTTCATTAAAGATGTTCCAGTACATAAAACCAACAGCATTTATTCCATCTTGGTCACACCAGCGACGTCTGCAATTATTGTAAGTAATAGCGTGCCTAAGCCTCGGGCACATGGGCGACCTCGGTTCTTATTTATTGTAAGTAATAGCGTGCCTAAGCCTCGGGCACATGGGCGACCTCGGTTCTTGTTTATTGTAAGTAATAGAGTGGCTATGAAAGGAGCTCAACAATCAACAAAGGTGTATGTGGTATACAGATGCCCAGCTTGATATCCGGCCCCGTTACTGTCAATTGCATTAAAAGCATCGGTTTCAAGATCCAATCCTCCGTTTGAGCACTGGTCCAATATACGCACAGTCACGCTTTGTTGTGTAGAAGGATTCGTCACCTGGTAATGCAGCAGGTATCAATTTTATTTTCCAGATTCAACATCAATTATTTCAACACGTCAATACAAATTAATCTCAAAAATAATAATTTACTTTACTCGATAACTTACACTTAAGCACTTCCCGCACAAGGAAGGACCCATTGGACCTCCAGCTGTGCCGCAGAAGGCAGTCCATTTGTACTGGCTACGCCACGCCAGGGACTGATCAGAGTCATATGTTGCGCAGTAGAGGCCGTCGAGGGCGTAATTATTGGCCGACGGGTTGTAGTCATTGTACGTCGTGTACGTATTGCTCTGCGTTTGTGCTGAAACGCCCGCCACCTGAAATACAGCAACAAACAGACTGCATACTGCTAAAACGCTTATCCATCCTGCAACTTTGGAAGCCATGGCTAAAATACCAAGTTATAAACGAAAAATATATATGCGGGGGAAATGTATGGGCTGTGCGGAGCTTGGGACTGCGATGAGATCCAGTATAAGGCCTTAGATATGTATTTATATATGCAAGGCGCTACGCAAATAGAATACGTACAAATTTTGTTACAAGACCTCTAATACTGGCCGATACTTGGCCGATACTCTACATGCAGTAGAGTATTTAATGCTACGGCGGTCTCACTGTCCGTCGTCGGATCCGTTCCAAAGAGTGATCCAACGACGAATAGTGCGACCGCCGTCGCATTAAATACTCTACTCCATATAGAGTATTGATACGCAATGCCGGATAGTCTAATATGTCGCCTCGACCCGGGCGGCTAAAGTTAGAGGTGGAAGGAGAGTAAAATTTCGGTACACGTCCTTACGAAGACTGAGGACTTTAAAGCGGGTCTAATACGGAACTGGAGATGACAGCCGCCTCGAGTTGATTGGCTAAAGTTGGAGGTGGGAACGGACATGAATGTCACGACCAGATTTTAAAGGTTTGGATGTATTTTCATTGTATTAAAGTCTGTGATAAACGTGAACCATTCGTCAAGATAAGCCTCATCGCTTAGTTTCAATGATCCGTATATGCGTATCTAAATCGAATCTCATGAATGAAATTGACAACCATCTAGATGTGGAGATTTTTTCTTTATATAATAACGGGGCAATTATTAACCAGTTTGGTGTAGAATAGTGATGAATGGCTGATTATTGGATCTTTGTAACAAGTATAGATCCAAATCCTAGGCTTTATTAAGCGTCCAGAGGATCAAATATCTCAAGGTGAAAACCTCTTTTTAAATATTGCACTCAAAGTATCTATTGATTTGATTCAAACCAAAAGACACATCTTTTTATTTAAGGTAGACATGTAATATTTTTATTATTAGTATTTAATATTATTTATGGCTTGTCTATAATATTTTTTATTATTTTTTATATTTTTTTATCTTGTTAGGAATGAACATTACGACATCTCCCCCATAACTTTAAAACCATGCGCAAGGCCCTCCTAAAACCATGGGTTGTTTTGGAGGCCTTGCACATGGTCTTAAAACCATATGCAAGTCCCTCTTAAACCATGGACAATAAAACTATGGGTTGTTTAGAAGGCCTTGCACATGGTTTTAAAATCATTTGCAATGCTCTCCTAAACCATGTACAATAAAACCACGGGTTCTTTAGGAGGCCTTGCACATGGTCTTAAAACCACATGCAAGTCCCTCTTAAACAATGGACAATAAAACTATGGGTTGTTTAGAAGGCCTTGCACATGGTTTTAAAATCATTTGCAATGCCCTACTAAACCCTGTACAATAAAACCATGGGTTGTTTAGGAGGCCTTGCACATGGTCTTAAAACCATATGCAAGTCCCTCTTAAACCATGTACAATAAAACTATGGGTTGTTTAAAAGGCATTCCACATGGTTTTCAAATCATTCGCAATGCCCTCCTAAACCATGTACAATAAAACCATGGATTGTTTAGGAGGCCTTGCACAAAACCATGTGCAAGACAACATTTTTTTTGCGGATAATTCATTTTTTTTATTTTTTTTTATTTTGTTTGGTAGGAAAGTTACAACATCTCCTTCATATTGTATTGTTTTTTTCATCAACATTTTTTTTTGCTAATAATTAATTTTTTTATTTTTTATTGTTTTGTTAGGTAGGAACATTACAACATCTCTCCCATATTAGATTTTTTTGTGGCCGACATTTATTTTGGCGGATAATTAATTTTTATTTTTTATTATTTTGTTAGTAACATACGTTACAACATAATATCGACAAAAGTTACAAGATATCACTCATAAAATCACAAGATCTCCCTTGGGTTGTAGAGCGCCTATTGACGCAATAACAAACGTTACAACATAATATCAACAAACTTACAAGATATCCCTCATAACATTACAAGATCTCCCTCGTATTGAGCTGTAGAGCGCCTCTGGGCGCAATTAGCAATGAGCATGCTGCAACAATCATGGCTTTGTTGAATCCATGGTGTTAGAATTTGAGGACCTTTTGATCGTCACGGGGCATTTCCAAACGTGTAAACAATTTTCCAAAACCTATTTTTGACTTTTAGTGATTTCTATAAGCCATTATTATTATTTTTTTTGTTAGTTTTTTTTGAGAGAGTGAACTTTGAAACCAGTTCCCAAACCCAAATTTTGATTGAAGGTAATATGGATAGTGGTGGGTGTATATTGCATAATGTTGGTGAGTGTCAATTATTGGTTTGTATTATTTTTTGTAATTAAGTTTGTTATATTTTTGTGAAGTAAATAATAAAAACTAATTTCTCCATTGCTTAAATTATTTAATAAAAAATTAAATGAAAAAATTCGAGTAATTCTTTTAATGAAACTTTATGTAATTGAGAGAAATAAAACTTGTGAGTTCATCAATTATGAGTTGGGTGCTTTAACGATTCAACCATGGATGTTGGATAAGATCATCAACATATTCATTATATAATATGAGTATAGACTCAAATTTATAATTAGAAGATAAAAAACCAAAAACGTTAAAAAAAAATTAGTTTGAAGAATAAAGATGAAATAAAATTTGATGACCGAAGCAATCACAACTTTGCAGTAAGCTTATTAATTTTCACCCAATGACCGGTCCAATGCCTCACAACCAGATTTTTCAATTTAAATACATTTAACAATTTTATTTATTACTTCAATTTTGCCACATGATAGTTTGAGATGTTCACTAATTAAGATTGGTGTGTATTAATGGTAAAGGGTTCTCCACTAAAAATATCCTTTCAAGGGATTGGCCACGTTGGCGATTAGTCCATTTAGCAGTTGGCCACGTTGGCAAACAATGTGTTGAAAATGCAGGGTCTTTGACAATAAAGAGTAATAAGGTAGTAATTATGCTCATATGCAAATGTTTTATTTCATTGAATACTCAAGCCAAACATTTGTAGTTCTTCCAAAAAACCATTTGTATATAATACACAAGAACCTTCCTAATGAGCAAGGAGGTGACGTAGAGCTCACATTCTTCGAATGCAACATGATAGGTAATACATTCTGTGTATAGGGTTAACTGGACTTATATCCGTCTTTTACTTATTCAGATCGAGGTTCCTCTGGTGGGAGTGAACTGGATAATGGGCTGCATCTCTTCTGCTAATTTCGTTGTCCTTGTCAATGGAGCTCCTTCCTCCTTCTTTCAAGCTTCTTGAGGAATCAGGCAGGGTTGCCCTTTGTCTCCTCTTTTATTCATTCTTGTCATAGAAGGTCTAAGCCTCCTGATTGAAGATGCCAAACGGAATGGAAAAATAAAAGGGACAAAGATTTCCTCTCATTTACATCTCACCCACTTACTATTTGTGGACGATGTCATTCTTTTTGGTCTGGGTACTTTTGAGGAGTGGATCGCTTTCAAAGCTATCCTTGACTCTTTTTGTGAGGCATCCAGAATGTGCATCAATATGGCAAAATCTTGTTTTCTTCATAATGACTTGGATGCATCCCTCCTTGGCAGAATCACTGGTTTACTTCCGTACAGATTTGCCCACCTTAACCATGGCTTTACTTATCTGGGATATTTCCTAAAACCCTCAGGCTATCTTGTCAAAGGATGGTATTGGATTATCTCTAAGTTTGAGAAACGTATCTCTCACTGGACTCACAGGTTCCTATCAATGGGAGGACGACTTGTTCTAATCCGATCTGTCCTCTCAAGCATACCTGTCTATTGGATGGCCCTTGTACCGATACCATCCTCCATACTTGACAAACTCAGAAAATTAATATTCTCTTTCCTTTGGGGCTCCTCCCCACATAAGAAGAATTTCATCTGGTGGACTGGCAACTTCTTGCTAGACCCATCTCTGCTGGGGGCTGGGGTATCAAGCACCTCCCCAGTTTCAGTCTTTCACTGAGGTTGAAGAGCTTCTGGACTGCTCTCACTAGCGATGGCATTTGGCATCACCTACTCTCTGTAAAATATATGAAGAAGCTGCCTCTTCACTCTTGGCTTCGGGAAAAAAGTTTCATTTTACAGCATACCTCGATCATCTGGAAAGGTTTCCTTAAAACCTTGCTCTGGATTGGTAAGGGAATCCTCTGGCAAGTGGGCTGTGGATCTGACATTAGACTGGGAGTTGATCCGGTTGTGGGACTGAGTAACTCTTATATTCTTCCTGCTGACTTAAGATCCTATCTTGATGATTATGGGATCAAAACTCTGGCACAAGCCCGGAATAAAACCCCTTTTGCTGTTGGTTACTGGTTTACGGCAGAGGAACTTGATTTAGGTGGAGAGTGGAAATATCTCTGGGATAACTACATCAGAGGACTGGAATATAATAGAATTCGCCTCAGTGATCAAGGTGACAGGCTAATTTGGTCGCATAGCAACTTTGTGGGCTCGATAAGTGCAGCAAAAGGATATGACTATATCCTTGCGGATTCCAATTTGGAGGATCATAACCCCGCACTTGATATCCTCTGGACTCTGAACATTCCTACCAAACTCGTCTGTTTTTTGTGGCTACTATTTAAAGGCAAAATTCTCTCTTGGGAGCAGCTGCAACTTCGTGGTATTTTTGGCCCCAGCCGATGCGTTCTGTGTGAAAGGGAAAGTGAGGATATACAACATCTCTTTTTGTTCTGTCCTTTTTCAGCGAAGATATTCTCCCTCTTTGAAACTCGATATGGTTGCTCTTTCTCATTGCAAAACTCTGTTATAGCCTCACTGGAATACTGGTTTAGCTCTGTTGATTGATCGGCAACATTCAGACTGCTCCCTCTCTTTATTTTCTGGTGCATTTGGATTACTAGGAATTTATGTCTCTTTGAAAATGTAAAGCCTTCACAACGCTCCCTTATCGACAGGGTTGAGAATTTATTTAATCTGTATCCAGTCAAGCAAAGAAAAAAAAATTTAGACCTATTGGTCCTAAGCCAATGAAGAAATTTCCATGTGCTTTCTTTGACGGGGCTGCAACAAATAAATTGGGAGGTGCTGGGCTTGTGTTCTATCTGAATGAAAACCATTTTTATAGCTTCTCTATGGGCTGCGGATGTAGTACAAACACCAGAGCGGAATTATTAGCTCTATGGGCTGTTCTAAGAGTCAGCTTAATTATGGGTCTGCCCTTACTCATGATTTATGGTGACTCTTTGGTTATTATCTCATGGCTCAACAGACTTTCTGCCCTTGATATACCTATTTTGAGGCACTGGTGCGAAGACATTAGAGAAATACTATTTCATTTTCCATCGGTGATCTGCAAGCATATATACCGAGAGCACAACTCGCTAGCAGATGGTCTCTCAAAAACTGCTATGAATATGGATATGGGATATGGAAAATTCTCTGAAACATTGGATGGTTTGGTAATAGCACAGGATTCTTTCGTGCTCTTTTAGTTGCTGATTTTTCTCTGATTTTCAGCCATGAATGTTTATCAGTATTGATTGTTCCTCTTTTTGACATGATTGAGACTTTCTGTCAGCTAGTTCTGCTCAGGAATACCTGCTTGGAATCACCTCTATTACTCTCTATTATTCTGACCTGATTTATCAGGAATGATGACAAAAATCTGCAAAGATCAGACTTTCCTTGTTTACCTGTATTGGCTGAATTAGATTGGCATGATCACAGTATACTGCTGATTGTTTTTTTATATGTGTATTCTGATGAAAAGTCAGAGCTATGTAAAAGATGTCTTTTTGATTCTATGAATATCACAGGCTGGTATTTTTTCTTATGAAAAAAAGGGTAATATGCCATAGAAATGGGGCGTATGTTAAAAATCACTAAAATCATATCTTAATAAATAAATAACTTTTATGTAATATTCTACAAGTATTTGTATTAGGGTAGAGTTCACATTTTTCCCATGTAACATGGAAAATACAAGAACATAGAACTTAGAGGAGCATGCTATACAAGTGAAGTGTAGCTTAAAAGGCACTATCTTGATCTTAAAAAAAGCTCGTATGTAATATTTTACTTTTATATGTATTATCTTAAAAAAACTTGTATGTAACATGTTACTTTTACATGTATTATCTTTTGTACTAGGAGGATAGTTATGTTTTGTAAATTAATTATTTTTATTGGTAAAACAAACATTTTCACACCTTTAGCTTCATGGTGTCCATAATCCACATTTTTATTAGCATGTGCAAGTGAATAATCACTATTGCGATGAATAAACTCTCTTTGCCTCATTATTTACCTCGAAATAGAGACTTAAATAGAGCCAAACCGCCATATAGTGGGAAGTGAAATCTAAATTTGCTAATGACTTAGTGGTGAAGGTGTGTAGCATGGGGCAAGGTATACATGATAGCTCAAAAGCATAAGCATGAGGTTATGCAAGTAGATGTAATGAGACATAGTAGGGAGAGGTTATGGAGGGAAGTTATGTGATAACAATACCTTAAGAGTGGATGAGGTGTTCTATAGAGATGTGAGTTGTATATCAAGATAAAGTTTAATAAACACTTTTTTTCTATCTTTTACTTTCTCTCAAATCCAATATTATTTATAATTTATATCTATATTTATTAGTTCTATGAGAAGCAAACTACTTTTTTTATTTTAAAATGAATTCAAAAATTCTTCACATAAATTTATAAAAATAGGTTTTTTTAATAATTTTTATGCTCATTTTTGTGGTTTTTTTTTAAACAATGTAACTTAACTAAAAACAAAATTTCTAAAATTTTCCAACCTCTCAATTTTTATCTCATATACTCTATTGAGTTGCTTGCTAAATTGTAAAAAACTTCTTAATCCCATGATTCATTTCATTATTCATACAAATGAAAAAAGCCACAATGAAAATGCTAAAAATAAAAGGACTCACAAGGAATAATCATCTTCTTCCAAATATAAATATGCAGCCATGTTGTTGATGCTAACTATATTTTGGTATAAATGTCATTTAGTACTTAATGTAAGGTGTAAGGTGTTAGCTTGATTCACAAGTGTCATGCATCTTATTAGCACACATGTTGAGGTCACCCTATGTTTAAGGAGTTGCTATAAGTTATAACACTAATGAGTTTGATAGCAAGGGAGTTCAATCTCTTCAGTAAACCTCTTTTGATATGCTTAATAGATGTCAACTCAATATTTTGGAATTTCATAATTGGTGTTATAGTAGAAATTCTAACCAATAACAAATATTAAGGAAATATGGTGTTTACAAATTATCCTTAAAACATTCCTCCCATTTTGATTAATCTTTCTAAAGAATATTAGACATCTTTGTTGTTTGGACCATGAACATAGGACTAAAACATTTCTCCCATTTTGATTAATCTTTCTAAAGAACATTAGACACCTTTGTTGTTTGGACCATGTTGATTGCTTGATTAATCTTTCTAAAGAACATTAGACACCTTTGTTGTTTGGACCATGTTGATTGCTTGGGAAGAGTAGGACTTAATAAATGCACATGGTGAAATAATGCCTTACATATATGGCAAATATTTGTGTGTTTTTAGGCTATTTTTGAAGTACATTTTACAATATAAGGAGATATGTGATATTTCATTTATTTGGTTTCACTATTTTTTGTTTGTTTGTTTCAATGCTCTTTGACTTGTTGGGCGAGCCTTTGGTATGAGAAACCACAACCCAGGGGCATCTAAGCCTTCAAAATCACTCGGTGATCGCACCTGATCTGGGCCACACCAACCCATAGCATGGTTGGATTTAGATGTCGCCTCCTAGGAGCAGCAAGTTTTGATCTCAAGATGCCTTGCAAAAGGAAACCCATCTTAACAGTTTGCTCTACCGAAACTTGACGGTTTCACTATTTTATTGTTTATGTGAGCATTTTTCTTTAGAGATTCTCATGATGTTTATTTTAGTATTTTTTTAAGGAAAAACACGGATCTAAAAATATTTTAGCATTATCTCTCGAACGAAAACATGGATCTAAGAGTTTCCAATACTTTATCATTATTCCTTGGAGAGAAGTGTGCATATAGATCCCACTTAATGTTATTTTATTCTCAAGTGAGAGATGAAAGTTAAATTATAAGCAAGCATATGCAGGGTTCTCTACATTTGATCTCATTTCTCTAAGATAATTTTAACTTTATGTTTGATTAATTGTTCTATCTTGTTGTTGAGATAACCTTTATAAGTCAAATCTTTGTAATGAGTAGGGCTTAAGTGTAAGGATTTTAACCCTCCTTAGACCTCATTGTAATCTAGAATATTGAGGCAATTCCTGAACTATAACGATAATTTTGGTATAACACTCGTTATGACTTATTGATCTTATGGGGTTGTATGTGATCGTTTGAAATATACTTTGTCTTTTCAATCTAGAAGGATGCCCACCTAATCAACAACTTGCTTATAATCTCATGTTATATGTTTCATTCATTATTATATGGTTGCACATTACTTTTTTTAATTGCAAATTCATAATGTTGTTGGTGCATCTTGCATAAGAGCCCTCATGTATTCTTATATAACCTAAAGAATCTACTTGGACTAGGAATGACACATAAATGTGTAGATTGACTACATATTCTCTACATAACTTCCAACACTATGTCTCTATTACTTGACTACAAAACCCTTGGATTTGGCTCTAGTCTTAGCAACCTACCATTCATCTATTTATTCTAAAGTTTATCATACATTTTTCGAAGGAAACCCCCCTTATGCAATAAGAGAGTTGGCCTAAAGTGAGAGAGGGTGTTGTTGAGGTGACAATGGACAAATTGTCTTAGTTCCTCTAAATTTGCACTCGTATTTTAAGGATTTACCACTTGATGTGCAAGTTTGGGAACTAATAAGGTGGAAAGCAATGACCTTCCTAAATGTTAATTGTGTTGTATAAGGAAGTGTCTTTTTATTTGTACCATACCACAACAAGTGACAATCATCCGGTTTTAGCTATAAAAGAAGTACTCAGTGCATAAACTCTTCTCTACATGTGTTTCCACTTGTTATATTCGAATCTTATAGATTTCTTTGTTTATATATCATCTGATCATATTCATATTTAGAGAGGCAATTCAACGCCTCTACTTCTATTATTTAAAAGAAGCATATTTGAAAATATGTTTATCTATTTTTTATGTAAAAAGAAACTAATATTTAAGCTTTTGTTTCTAGGACTTTAATATTTTAAATTTTTACCTGCGAATTAGTTAGTATACAAAGAATTGATCCCCAAATGGGGTGGAAGGGTATGAGGGAAATTTAGAGGATGCCCCATGCATGTGATCTAGGTGGAGTGGTTCCCACAACACACTTAACCCTCACATGGGATATAATGGAAGGGAATGGGATGGCATGACTAGTGAGCCGCCCCCCTGTCTAACTTATTTGTAGGATTCAATGATTTTATTAGAGAGAGTTATGTTGCAACAAATTATTGATGCAGATATAGTTTCAATATGACCTCTCATACAATGATTTAGATCCATCTTGCAAAACAATGATGATCTTGATGGAGGTGGCGGGCATCGACAGTTAACGAACCTTAGGATTTTTGCTTTGCTTTTTAGGAGGGAAACATGAACAAGCTGCCTTTGTTTGCAAAATATTTGTCTTAGCATCCCACATTCTAGAGTGAAACTGCCCACTCCAAAATGCATTCTAGTGGCTCCTTTCGAGCCTCTCCCAAAGAGCCCAAGCTACCTTTCGTAAAACAAAACAAAATTACTCCATGCCCAGTATGTTTCCTTGGTCCATGAGATCACCCCTATTGATTTTATTCTATGAAGTGTAGCAACCACGAATCCTATTTCCATGGTGGTTAGAGTCAAACCTTTGAAGAGTAATAGAGGCACCGACAACATGGGGCAAACTCAGGCTCAATTAGAACTAGAGGAAGCTTGATACACTTATTGCTAGGAAATTAAATTGGAAATCATATCCTAGCTAGCTCAAGTGAAAGCTTGGGTGAAGGAAAAACAAAATTTATCTACGCCTCAAGGTATAACAGAGTAGATTAAGGCATGGGTTCGAGACTTTGGGAACACATGCACTAGGGACACCAAATTTTATAAGGCATTGACTCTTTCTGGACTACAAAATCATCGTTGGGAAAGGTCCTTCTAGTTGACACTAAGAAGGAATGAAACAAGGTGTTGTTGCAAATGGATAAGCTCAACTTGAAAATGGACTACCTTTTCAAAGCTACCATCATCAAGGCATCTGAAGTTGCTCCTTCATCTCTAGGGTTCGAGGCGCCTCACATTTTTGTTTCTAATAATGACATGGTTGTTTAGTTTTTTCCTTTTTTAAGACCTTATTTTTGGTTTTTTAATGTCAAGAGTTTACTCAATATTTAGGCTTACTGATGCTATTAATAATTTTAGAACCAGTTATAATTCTTTTAAATAATTGATAAAATGTTAACTTTTAGCTTCTTATGAAAAAATATATACTATTTATGTAATTTTTACTTAATTTAATACAAATTCTAATTTAAAAATAAATAAATAAATTAAATTAAATTAAATTAAATTGTATATTTATTTTCTTATTACAATAAGATTCTTTTATATAGAGAGAGATTATTACAATAAGATTTTATATAAAGACTTTTAGCTATTTTTATATATATAAAGACTTTTACCTATTGAAATAATTATATTTGAGCTACTACAATTTTCAATTTTTCATCACATTCAATAAAAGCATTGACCCTTTAGTTGTTTACAATTTAAAAATTACTTTTCAAATTTCATTATATTTATTAAGGGCGTGGAGGGCGTAGTTGTTTACATTTTAATAATTACTTTTGACACAAGGAGAGTGCGTAGTTTGCTCAAGTATATCATCCAAAGGCAGTTGAGTTTAGTTTAATTGCAATAATATATAAATAAAGATATTTAGGTTTTTTTAATTATTTTAAATTTAATTTATATTTAAGTATGTAATTTAGTTTAGTTTAATTTAATTGTTACAATATATAAATAAAAATATTTAGGTTTTTTTAGTCTTTAGGGGTAGTTTAATTGGTTAGAGTTGGATTTTAAAAACCATTTAATATTAAGCTTAGAGGTTTAATTCTCACTAATCCAGCTCTTTGAGTCCCAAAACTTTCTAATGGAACTCCTAGAATTATAACTTTAAATAAAACTAAGTAATTTATTCATTTTTTTTCTTATAGTTAGAATTATCTATCATCCTCATCATAAATAATATTAATCTTTATAATTTACTAATTTAAGAAAAAAAACATTACAATAATTAAACCAAAATTAATTTCAATAAAATATTATTTCCATTACCATATAATATTTGTGTCTCACAATATCTTCTTTCAACAAAGACACAACCCCAAAGAGGGAGTGAATATCTACCTCTTTAAAGACCACCAACAAATCATTTCAAAAGGCATAGTTTTACTTAAATAATAGTGATGAGTCAACCCAGATACATTTATAAATAATAACTAACTAGCACACCCACATACATTTATAAATAATAACTAACTAGCACACCCACATAGTTTGTGACTGGATCACGTGGATAGGGATCAAAGGGTTGAGAGATAGTTATGGAATGGAAGACAATTTGGAAATATTTTTTGTTCCTCATATTTTTCTAGTTAAACTAGTTCAACTATGAATTATCTATTATGAACTACATGTTATCATCGACATTCTTCCTATTGTCTATTTATCAACTATCAATTATTTCTTATATTCTTTTTCTTTTCATCTCACATTCTTACATTATAATAATTGTTCTAATATTAACAATTAAATTACAATAAATTTTAGAAAACTTTGTATTTATAACAACTCTTAAAAATAAAAAACTTTATATATCAAATTCCACCCAAAATTCAAAAATTCAAAAGATTTACAGGATGATATTTAAATCATCTCTATCAAATCCTATCAAATATATTTAAGTTGGAAAAAATATAATATCACACATGGGGAAAAACAAACGAAAGAAAACAAAACAAAAACAAACTGTTCCAAACATCAAATACAACGTATCCAAGTCTTCCTTAAAAGCATCAAACCCAACATTTCCTTCTTTGAAAGCGCCACGATAAACTGAGTTGCCGTCTTTTATCGATGTTGTATTTTTCTCTACGTACTTTACAATAAAGACTTAACAGGGTTTGATACAGCACGGGGCGGCTAAACTTTGAGGTGCGAACGGAGAAAACGTGACATCCAAATTAAGTGTTTCGTTGAATCAGTTCACTTAGTCAAGGGGTTATTAAATGTAGCTTATGTTTCATGAAAAATGAGGTTGCTAAATTTTCAAATATAGCATCGATTTCAGCTTCTACATAGACACAGGAGACTTTATAATTTGTTGAACATTTGGTACATTCTTATCTACATTATCTAAGGGGCACTGATTGGATGACTAGCAATGCGTGATGTGACAGCTCACCCAAATCAAATCGTCCAATCGATACAAATTTTTCTACCTCCTTATCTAAGTGTTGGTATCTTATCTCTGTTGTCCAAGTGTTGGGATCTTAGGAAGCATCCATTTTGAACTTCATTCATTTAAAGATAAGCACAAGGAATTTATTGCTTTGTAACTAATTATAGTAACACGACTTTTAAAAAGGTTCATGCAAGGGCATTATCGTCTTGCCAAATTTCTCAATTTCCGCTTTATTTGGTCATTTCTTCACAACTCCGCAGTCCGCAATCTCTGTTTCTTCAGAACTCCGCATTCTCTGCCATTTTTGTCATTTCTTCAAAACTCCGCAATCTCTGCCTTTTATTTTGTTTCGGTAATTTCTCCAATCTCCTAGTTTTTTTAATATTTTTTTTTATCTTGTCAGTTCCCCAAACTCCTAAATATCTGGCTTTTTTTATTGGTCTATTCTCCAAACTCCGCAATATCTGCTTTATTTTAAGTCATTTCTCCAAACTCCGCAATATCCGCTTTTTTTGGGTCATATTTTATTTTACGTCTGTTGTTAGAACTTAGACCATATTGATTTTTTTGCGTTTTTCAGGTTATGATAAGTTGTCAAGAGCTATCTATTGATTTTTTGGGGTTTTTTATGTTATGATAAGTTAGCCAGAATTATCTAATGAACTGTAGAGCATTTAATGTGGTTGCAGCAAGTTTGATGTTTGAGATCCAGCTGTTATTAAACCTGCTATAGCCCAGCCGCATTAAATGCTCTGCAACTATGATGACTTAATTTACATAGCTCAAATGACTCATTTTTCTTTTAAGCAGTAATGATACTCTTTGAAAATACTTATTGATATTTTGGTCTAGGTAGCACTTTCCTATGTTGTATTATGAAAGTTGTTTTTGTCATTCTATGCTTCTAGTTATACAAAGCATGAAATAACTATGCCTCCTTTATATATCCTCGAATATTTACTCTTTTTTTTACTTATGTAATTTTTGAAAGTTTTTGTTACTTTTGATTCTCCATAAATAACTAAACAGTTTTTACTTAAAAAACTACTTGCCTTTTAAATATTCCACCAACACATCCTGATCCTCCCATTTGTGTTTCCTTATTAATTTCACAAGATTTCCACTCTCCACGATAACACATTAAAGACCAAGCCATGACGAGAAACCTTCACAATTTTTGAAGCTACTTGGTTTTAAACGTTTTCCATACAATTTAGGTCGAAGAAACCTGCAGTAGATTTAAGGAATGGTCAAGTGTTAAATGTTTTCATTTTTTTTGTTGGGTCGTCGTATAAAGCGGTAAAGTGGTTCAAGCAATTTTTGTCAAAATTAAATTTTTAATATAAAAATAGATTTAGTACATGGAATTCTCGATCACAATTGGATTATGTAGTGTTATTTTTTATTATTATTTTTTATATTTACATAAACTTATTTACAATCAAAGAGTTAATGAATGGGAATATATAATGCTTATCATATTTTTTTAGAAGTTTATTAAAGCATAAATAAAATTAGAATATACAGTAGGATTCAACTTCTTAGCATCTTTGACTAACATAGTGCCTATTGATAATAATTGTTGGCGAACCTCATCTTACCAAAGATCAATAAAGACAAATATAGAAGTATTTTCTTGGTCAAATACATACTCATTAGTTTCCAAAGCACAAATAAAGTAGAAATATGCAAACAATGCCACAAACTAGAAAGTGATTCCGCACGAGGGAATAGCCATCTCCAATAGCACTTGTTCAGGAATAGATCGGGATGTTGCTCCTCCACAAACCTCTAAGATCAATAACGACAAATATAGAAGTATTTTCTTGGTCAAATACATACTTACTCCTGAGTTTCCAAAGCACAAATAAAGTATAAATATGCAAACAATGCCACAAACTAGAAAGTGATTCCTGCATGAGGGAATAGCCATCTCCAATAGCACTTGTTCAAGAATAGATCGGGATGTTGCTCCTCTACAAACCTCTAATAATCTCCGGAAAATCTATAGTCCCAAAAATGTGCTTGACTGTCTCTCGTCTTTAACACCCTTGGAAAAAACCATCTGAATCAACCAACTTGGCCTTGGATGGAAGCCCCTAATAAATCGCCAACCAAGCGAACACACAACTTGCAGAAAATATGCACCAACCAAACACTTTGTAGCTTATGAACCTATCAAAATCTGTTGATACCCATCTAACATTGAGTGTTGACGAGAGGGTGTGTCTATGATGAAGAACTAAATACAAATGGCGGGAATCATACTTTAGCAATGATACACCAAATATCCACTGCTAATAACCCTAAAAGAGCCTAGACATCCCAATATTCATCTTAAACAAATCAAACTCTGGAAGGAAGGATTGCAACTCCATGATTGAGGGGTGATCTGAGTCCAACAACATGAACTCTTGAGAAAGAGATCTCCACTCGCTTCCATGACCGGGCCTCAAAGTTCCAATTGTCCCACCAATGGAAGACATCGTTTAGATTCAGTCGATGTGTCTGAAACCACAACAACTCTGCAATACAAAATCCATGTTCTTACCAACTCCACATCGGATGGGAGGAAATGTCCCACCTAGCTCTGTTGCATTCCCATTACCAGCAAACCAATCCAGTCACTGATTGCTAGGCCACCCAAATACACCTAAAAAGAGTAGAGCCCCCAACCTGAAACAAAGAGGGTGAAGAGATGATATCACTTAAGAAAAATTTGCCATGCACCCTTTCTAAATGTTGGGTCAACATAACCCAGTGTCTAAAGAGAACTTGCCAAGGTGTTCAACCCTCAAGACATTGTGCCACCCATTTGGCATCCAAAACGATGCCATGTGCTACCACATCAATCAATCCTAAACCCCCCTCATCCTTGGGGAGTGTGCAAACATCCCACATAGTTAGGGGAAGACCTCTTCCTCCCTCATATTTTAACCAACGATAGGATCTCAAAACCTTCTCAAGCCATCCGAATCGAGTCTTATTGAGAAACCAACAAGATATATAATACACATGCAAGGCCTAAAGAATGTACCCAACAACCATTAGCTTCCCTGAAGAGGGGAGATCCTTATGATCGGATATATGTAGCTTGCTCCATAGCCTATGAAGGAACCAAACCCACATAAATACTGGAGATAAGCCTATCCAAAAAAGAATACCAAGATACCACACAATCACCCTTGGGTGGATAAACAACCAGGCCTCGAGAATCCAAGTTGGGGGTGAGTCAAATCCAATTAACCAAAAGTTAGTTTTGTGAGGGCTGACAATGGCCCCAGAACCCCTACAAAAAGTGTATAGACAAGACAACGCCTTATCCATTGAAGCCTACTCAACACTAACAGAAAAAAGGTAGTCATATGCAAAGTGACTATTGGCCATCTCCGAACCATCTGGAAGAGAATTCCTTCTTACTTAACCAACAATATATGTTGCCTACAATAAATACCCCAAAGCATCTGCAGTCAACACATACATGTATGGTTCCAAGGGGCACCCCTGTATACTAGGAGGACGTAGAGAGATCTGAGGGAGAGGGTCTTATTAACAAAAATAAAGGCCAAGCATTGGAGAACATCATGCTCAACATGCCAACACATTGTGATCCAAAACCCAAGCATTTCAACCTATACGCATTGAAGGACCAATGCACCCAATCATAGGCTTTATCAAAATCAATTTTCAGCATCATACATTATTGATCTATCTCCCTATCCCACTCCATAGCTTCTCAAGCTAAAACTATTGTATATAGAATGAATCTTCCCTACACAGAGTCCTTTCTTATCCTACCACACAACATACCTGGCCACTGCCCGCACCCTCATAGCCAAATCCTTGGCCATAATCTCGTATGCTACAAAGAGAAGGGTGATGCGATGCCATCCTCTAATGGAATCACACACTTCATTCTTGAGGATCTACTTAATTATCCCTTGATCAAAAGTATTAGAAAGACAACTAGAAGAAAACACTTTAGTCGCCAGACTATAGAAATCCTCCCCAATACACTCCCACATGGAATTATAAAACTCACAAGGAAGACCATCCAACCCTAGAGATTTACCATTCTTCATTGACATAAGAGCTACATGAAGTTTGTCCTATGTCAAGTGTTGCTTTAATTTACCTTGACTCCCCATTATGTGTGAGGAACAACTCTGCAACAAACATCCAGAGCTTCCAACACCATCGGATAAGGTATAATATGTAAAGATAGCCCGGAAATGATCATTAAACATGCTACGAACCTCATTCATGTCCTTGGTAAGGGAGCCATTCGCTCTACAAATCCGAAGAACCCTCTTCCCTACAACCTTCCTTTTCAGGAATTCAAAGTAGAATTTGGACCCTTATCACCCTCCTAAATACGTTGTATCCATGAGTGAACCCTAGATCCTTGTGCAATGTACTCATCCCCTCATTTGAATGTCATCTCTAACTTGGTTGTGTCCTCTTAAAGAGAGACATTATGGATGTCCTCTTCTAGAAAGATATAGACCTCCTCTAGCATCTATTGAGCCTCATGTAGCTCCATCCTCCTTTGATGAGCCATCATTTTACCCCAACCCTTCATGAACTTGAATGTGTGTTGCGCTTTCGTCTCCCTTCATAAAATCCAACTTCGGAGCCCCATAGGACAGGGAGAAAGGTTCCACACCCTTTTAATAGGGGATGAAAAGTCAACTAACTCTAGACATGGAGCATTCAATATAAAAATCGAAGTCTTAGGGGCATCCATAGTTGCACCTATAGAGATCACTGACAATGATTGGCAGATGATCCAAGCTAGTGACATCCAACAAGGAATTCACATGCCAAGGCTTGTCTAAGAACATAACCCCGTCCTTGGGTCCATAGAAATTGTCTGGTTGGGCCTATACATCGTTCATACCCTATCTATAGTTTGTCCAAGTGAACCACCCACCATAATCCAATTCCTTTTGATTCTATTGGGGTCCAAGATCTATAATGCATCCTTGCACCTACACCAAGTTTGTTGTTCTAAGACATTTATCATTGGACCCCTACAGTTGCATCTATCTCCATCCCACTTGACCATGTTAAAGTCGTCGTCGACTATCCACTCTGTTACTATTAAAGAAGAGGCCATCCAATCATGTAACCAACCTCTATCGAAGTTGGAATTGGAGGCATAGAAAACATAAATCCAAATCACTCGGTCCTGAATCAAGAGGACGAGAAAACACAATTGGGTCTGATCTTGGGGCGACTACCAAACTCTGTATTGAAGGAAAAAGAGAAATCACTACCCCTCCACTCCCCTGAAAATGATGTGAGGCCCAAAAGGGTCCATTCCAACAATAGCTCATCTTGTTTCATAGTTGAAATCTCATTGACTTGACCTCCTATAAGAAGACCACATCGTGTCGAAAACACTATAAAACACTTCACACAAACTGCTTGTGACTAGGAATCATCATCTCTCTCACATTCCAAGACATTAAGGACAACCTCATTCCAATAGGAGATGTTTTCCAAGACTGCTATAATTGGTTTCCATCTTAAATCCGTTAAGCATGTGTGTGTCCACTGACTGGACGATCACATCCTTGTAGGAATTTCCCTATAGACTCATATCACTAGCAAACTTGTCCATATGCGTGGGAAAAGAGATTACCTTTCACTTGAATAATTATGTCTACCATACTATTGCTACTTTTCCAACATGCCTTAACCTCCATCTTTATGCCTCTTGGCTAAGAAATTTTAGGTTGCTTGTAGGCTACGACCATGGAAGGCGAAGGGCCCTCAAGGTCACTAGATCTCCTCGGCCAACTTCCCATACTGTCTCCTGGATCTTCTCCTCTTCATCCTAACCTTGAAGATGTGTGTGGGCCCAAGCCAAAACCCACACCTATGCCTATTCATGTGTACATCGCTAGGACATCCACTCTGCCCCCACCAACACCACCTAAAGTAGAGATTTACCTCCCATGGCCAACTCCAACAGTAATGTACCCCAATAATTTTCACTAGTCGTCCCAGGCTTCAAGTCCATACAGGTTCCCCCTAATTCTTAAATTGGAATTGTGGACAATGCTCCGTCCCCACTACCTTCCCTGGACCTAAGTCGGGGTGAGGGTAGTCACAGATCAGGTGTGTCACATCCCCTCATCTCCGATGGGGACGCGACCTACATGTTGGTGCTATCATTTAAACGGGGATCTAAGCCCCATGAACAAAAACAATAAAAATGCATTGAACTAGCATACATATACATATGCAATATACAATCTACAGCGGAAGCAAATACATTAATCCAAGCATTCAACATGTTCATATTAATTCATAAACAAATACAGTTGCAGAGATAAATTACACAAGAATACTTATCTTGAAAGAAACTTGTCCCGCAACTAGCTATGTCGCTGCAACGTTCCACCCAACCATAGGCCAGTGTGCTCATCAATCTCTCAACAACACTGCCACCCTCGAGATGGACATGATTCCCACAAGGAATAAGGGAACTACAGCAAGCTCACACATAGCCAAAGACATATCAAAATTCATCCAAGCCAAAACTACATTTGGGTTTATCAAGCTGCTAAGGAGGTGGAAGGATGAATTGCTAAGCTAGTGAGCTCAACCAAAGAGCTATGGGAACCTACACAAGATCTGGCTTGGATTTCCCAACACCTACACACCCAACACAAGGAAGCATCCCCTTCTCTGCTACACAGTCCCTCGGGCTATGCCTTCCATTCCAGTGCTCTCTAAGGTGTGCAAAGAAGAAAAACAAGACCCTCTTGATCTGTCTGTGAGGTTCCTTCCCACACTAGGTTTATCAAGCTAATTCTTCCCCAATTCCACTCCAAACTAGTTCATACCAAAACAAGGGATGCACGCATAGAAAAATGCAAGTTCTGGGTTTGAGTAAAACCATTTTCAACCAAAAGCGTATTGGTAAACTGGAGAAATAGACCCTTGGGTGAGTGATTCGAACTCAACAACGATTATGGGCATTGCATGAGCAAAAACGACTGTTATGAATCCCAAAATCGTGAATTCTTACAAGCCATTCACTCGGCAACCAAAAACTGAATTTCCTGGCATGGAGAAAAATGAGGAAACAGCTAAAAACATGAAGGATAAAACCCCAAGAAAGTTTAGTTGCGCGAGAACTCAACATGAATGAAGGATGGATGATGAAAAACGTCCTGGAGCTCCCCAAAAACGTGAGGAAAGATGAAAAAGTGAATGCATGAAGGAATGGGCAGCAATTTTGGGCATTTACTTGGCTCATAAGTCAAAACACATTTTTCCAAAAATGGGTACTCTGACCAATTCGAATTTTGACCTCCATACCTTGCCCATCCCATTCAATAACTAACTCAACCAATTTCTGGCAGTAATAAATGATTGGGTGAACAAGACAAGAAAGGTAGTTGACAGCTTGATGGGTTCTCCCTCGGACATTTGGATTTTCCCCATTGGCTCAAGGGTTTGAATTATTTCCCTCCTATTCCTTAGGAAATCATGCCCCAATCTCTTTAATGTTGCATTGACATAGCTGGTTGTGGGTATTTTAATTAAATTGCATATTTACATGATGTTAAAAATTATAAAGTTGCTGGCTAGCACAAAATACCATCCGCATCAATTTTAATCGCCGAAACATAAAACACTAAATCGATGATGGAGATTTTGTCTTTAGCTCCACACCATGATTAATTACAATATATACATCATATACATTTTTAATGCAAACAGGGTCAAAATCGGGGTGTTACAAAGTGATCTTAGTATGACAAGCAAAACATGCATTTAGTAAGTTCATATAGAATACTAGATCCTAACAGAGTCCATCAAAAGTGCAAACTGATATGAACGACATAAATTTCATCTTTAGATCAACCTCAACACAAACCCTCGGAGCAGCTTGAAAAGAGTTATGACTACCATATAGAATAAGGAATTTACCATACCGATGGGAAAACATACACATGTACACAGGGAGAATGGAAAACTCTATCCACAACAGATAGTTATCCTAACCATGATCTTTAGGGTTAAAATATATCCTTCATGATTGCACAAAAGCCAACAATGTTGAAACGTGCCAAATGCCCAAATATTGAAAATGGCGAGTGAGCGCTTACTTCACTCCTAACCCCCACTAGAAGTTCAAAAGATATCCTGTTGGCTTCCCAGTTCTACACAGTCCATATGTTAAATTTCTCAAATTTTGAAATAAAGGCAAATCATGCAATGCTAACACTTATATTTATAATTTTATCAATTGATTCAAAATGACTTTTGTGAACCAATCACAAAATTGCAAGGGGAAAATATTAACAAAATGACCTTACCATGGTTTTGACTTATCAAATATGTGGAACATTTAAATTGCGTCAGCGCCTTTAAAAAAACTCAAAAAATCCACTTGTTTGATGGCATATGTATACCTATGAAAGCTTCATATCAAGAATGTTTCAAAATATTTTTTATAATAATTCCCAATATTCGAGCCTATATAATGCTTACCTAGTGGGTTGGATGCTTAACAAAGAGTATAAAGTGTTTCTATATATATGGTTGCAACCATGAGTATCCACTCATTGTATGGTTGTAACCAATTGTATCCACTCATTGTGTTATGTTATTCATATTGTAGCTATGTCGATTGTTTAAGCTTCCTGTACTCCTTAAACTCGATGAGATCAAGATTTTTAACTTACCAAAAACATTGTAGGTATCTTGAGTGCCATTAGATGCATTGTGGTGACATTGTCGCCTCATTTCAAGACAACTATGACAAGTCTTTTAGGTTAGGTCAAGGGTACAAAGATGTCTGTAAACGATTCATGTCTCGTTCTTTTAGTTAGAGGGAATCTTGACAAAGTCAAAGTACTTAGAACTGGGATCAAGACTATCTATGAAGGGACTCTTTCCAAAGTACATTTAAGAAGCAAGACAATACTAACTCAAATGTTGATATATGATCCTTAGGCACCCTTCTTTTACTTAAATCTTTTTTGCTTTAATAAAATAACAAGACATGACTAACTAACTGTTGAGCAGTACTAAGGGGTTGAAGTTTAAGTCCGAGTTTAAGTTGAAGTCCGGTGAGTGGCTATGCGAGTGGCATGGCAAGAGTCTGGTAGCTGGCTAATCTTGATTCATGGCTGGAGCCTTTGGCAGGTGGTGGATTTCAAAGGCTGGTCAGGTGGCTGGCTATTGAGGTAGCTTCTGGTGGCTGAATGGGGTGGGCTAGTCAGTTGCATGGATATTGAGGCTGGCTATTGAGGTGGAGTCCCCACTAATTATTTATCATTATCCAAAAGTCTAAACCAAAACAATTATAAAAAGTGATCACTTATGGAAAACAAGAGTTGTGTGCAGCTTAGTCCTTACCTTTTATATTTAAAAAAATACAACTAAGAACAAATTTTAGTCAACCCCATTAACACCAGAACATGCTTGCCAAGTTAACAACTACTATTTAAACCTTGTCACTTTTAATCTCATACCATCCAAGAGAGGAGGACCACTTGGTGGCCAACTTACCCTATGGATCTCGAAAACGAACCGATACCCCTTTAGCCATTAACAGTTTGTTGCTTTTGTGAAGAATTTGAATATTGTATTTTGGATTTGGACTCTTTTCTTTGATATGTAGGTGAAAGCAATGGCTGGCATGACTTCATGCTTGTTGTGCTAAAGCTTTTGGCTATTAACACATAGAGGGTGATGCTTTCAAATTTAATTATCCTCTCTTAAAATGATGTGTCAACCATATTTGAAAAAATGGAGGGAATCTTCTAAGTACTCCTAATTCAAGCTCTACCAAACCATTCTCCCTGTCTGAGTTAACTTGAACCTGAGTCTGATTCTTTGTTGACAAGACGAACTTACAAGAAGTGAGTTCCAAATGTTGGAATATTCAACACATCTAGACATTAGCCTTAATCATTTATTTGATTTTCTAGTGCTTAGACCATTATCAATTGACCACCTAGTGTATAGTCCTAAGTATCCTGGTCACTTTGGACTATTATTTTGCCATTATTAGCCTCATTATCCTCATATGCACCTTCTTCCTTGTTTCTAGTATTTGATGCGCTCCCATGCATGATTTTAGGCTCACTTGAGTCGGTTCCTATAATTTAAGAGCATACCTTGAATTAACTAGCCTTGATTTCATCCCCCGAGCTAGTATGAGCTCTGATGCACACTAACACTCAATTGAACACCTATTATGCACCCTCCATCATTATTTATCATCGGTTAACTAGATAATATGCCTTCTTGGTCCACCTACTTTCAGTTACACTTAGTTAACATATATGCTTCAGGAGTTATGACTAGCAACCATGTCTAGTGATGTTTTCTTTCTTATCTAAGTCTGACGCATGTGTGGAGTTCAACTGTCTCTTTAAGCTCATGAATATCTACCTTGGAGATGTATTATAAATGTAACCTTATTGGTGAATAATATTTAGATGGATTTTATACCAATCGAGTTTTCTCTCTTATGTTTATGTTTCATTATTTTCTCTCCACTATTTTGCTCATCTCTATTGTAATTCTTGTGAGGTTATATTTTATTCAAGATCTTCCTATGCAAATTCTTATATGGTATCATAGCTTCTAGGTTGATCATAGCTCATTTAGAATCAATTAATCTCCATATAGATCTTCAACGTGTTTGTTTTGCAAGTACACTTTCAACAACAAAAATTGAAAATCACAGCAAAATTTGAAGAGGTACCACAACCACTACAAATCGTCTTAGAGGGCCTACCATAGCTTGTTTGAAAGGTATTTTCGTGATATGAAATGAGTTTTTCGCAAAATTTCATTTGAGTTTTTGGTTTGAGAGATATGTTTAGTTGAATATCATAGGTTTGCAATAACTCACGTCTGTTCATACCCTCTATTTCGGCTTGATATTTCTCACTCCACAAGATGAGATAAGTAAAGTTCCTTGTACTATATGAAAAATCTCTTCAATATCTTAAATAGGTCTTCGACGGAATTTGATTCTGTTGACTGTAGCATAAGTTGTGATTGAATTCGCAACATGACATCAGTCACATTTCTAAAAAAATTATTTGAAATTACATACATGATTTGATTTACATGTACAGCTTCTTGAATTCTAAATTGTTCTTGAATTTGAAGAAGAAATTATGGCAAAAATCTCAACAAATTATACAGTTCGAATTGGTGCAAGTCTCCTTGTAAAGGCTCCTTCTCCCTTTGTTAATTCCCATAAAGCGGTTCTACATGGAGAAGACATTCGAGCTTCCACTGTTGATGATGAACTCGTCTTCCATCTCTCATCATTGTTTTCACAGTCTTCTAATTTGAATCTTAAAGATAACATGTCAGTTGTTAATGATCTTGTGCATACCTCAATGTATGATGGAGCACTATTTGATCAGTTAGATGTTTTAGATGCTAGATCACAGTTTGTAGTTGTTGGTTGCGCCCTCACTCTCATTGTTGCTTTGCTTCGTATGTATTCTTCTATGTTGACCGACCTAGTTTATTCAAGATCTACTGAAGATGGAGAACACATTGCCATTGGTTTGGAAAACTTGGGGCACTTATTCCATCTCATTCTTGGAGCTAATATAACCTTTGGTTTGAAGTTCCAAGATCATCAAGACTCATTTGGACTTGATTTCACCTTCCTTGGTTTGAAGATCAAGTTGAATGAGCACCTCCTTTTGCTCTTTTCTCAGATTATCTTAGTTGCTCTATGTTGTAATCTCATGGATCATAGAGGGTTACCAATAATACACATTAAAGCATACAGACATAACAAAGACAAGAGGCAAGAACATAGATGTAGAACAACAGATTATATTATATTATGAGGGTCCATACCTACACAGAACTGAACCAATTTCTCATCTGGCTCAACAGCCTAATATATATGATTTACAAACAGTGAATATAACTACCTGTCGGTTCAGTCAACCGACACGACCTTATACGGCCGACCTAATCTCTAACTAGTCGGCTAATCGACTTAGTCGGCTTACCGACTAGCTCCTCCAACATCTCCCCCAGGAACAAAATCTTTCCTCGTCCCAAAGAAACAGGGGAGGTACTCAAAATCTTTTACTGTCTAAGATAGTTATTTTCTTGTTTGTCTTTCATGGGCTATGAAGCCGGATGGTTGGTCGCTTTTGTATACATACTTCGACGATTGCTTCTGCTGTAACGGCCAGTTGATGTTGGAATTCTGTCCAACTTTGACGTACTTTCTGGATGTCGATGGTCAGCGTTGTAATGCTTGATAACGTCGACATCTTCTCCTGAATGGAAAGGTCTGCTATTCTTTCCATGTCAAGTCCCAAGAACTGGTCTTTTTCTTCTGCTGTTTCCAGCAGTCTTTTCATCTGCGGGCAGATGGTGTCTAATTTCTCCAAGCTCGAGAGTGCCTGTTGCACCCACTGGTGTGCTTGTCTCTCGAGTCTCTACAGTTTGGCTGTCTCCAGCACGATTTGATCATGTATTGTGCTTCTCAGTGCTTCCTCAGTGCTGTTTCTCTTTTCCAGTGCTTGAATTTGTTGTTGAGTCTGTCGGGTCTACTGAAAGACTTGCCCCTAATAAGTAGGCCAGTCCCGAAGTACCCCTTTTGTAATGACAGACTCTTCCATGTGGTCTTGTAGCACTTTGTAAGCTTCTGAGAAGGTTGTGTACTACTGCATCGGTAATCTAGATGTCTCTTCTTTTTGTTCGTCCTTTGTATTTTTCATTTGTACTTGTAGGGTCGACACCACACTCTCAAACAGTTGATATGCCTTTTCAAGCGGCTTGTCGGTGTCGGCTTCCATCGGTCCTAGTATTACATATTGTGCTAGGTTTCTTCATTTTAACAAGAATTCGACTTGTTCCTTCTCAGTGTCGTCAAGCTCCTTGCATCTGGTCTGGCTTCTTGGTTTTGCTTCAATGGCCAGAGTTTCTAAGAGTTGTCCCAACTCTCCGTCCTTCAGCTTTGTTGCATCGACTGCAGTGGTCGACCCAAGTTGGTTAATGTGGACCATTGTCAATTGTGACTCTTTTTGGTGGTCCTTCTTCTTTCTGTCTCTCTTCCTCTTATGTTTATGTTGTTCTGCTTGTTGTTGTGCTTGTGCATCTACAAGGGTTAGACTCCCCTGTGGTTGATTTTCTTGTGTTGGGTTTTCTGGTTGTTGATCTGCAACGGTCGGTGTAACTTTTGGCTAGATATCTTGGGTTAGCTCTGCAGCTGGATGTGTATCTGGAGGATTTTGGGCAAAGGGTTCGGGTCCAGATGTTTCAGGTGCGGTGGGTTCGGGTAAAGGCGGTTCCAATGCAGGTGGTTCAGGTGCAGACTCTGGATTGGGAAGTGGTGGTGGAGATGGTGAATGGTCGGGTGTAATTGGTGTGGTAGGGATATGGTCACTTGGTGTCGGGTCCTCGACTTGTGGTGGTGTTGAGGCCTGGAAATTCTCAGGCAACAACAGCAAGGGATTCTCCCCAGTCAACGTTCCCAACTAGCTTGTGACTGTTTGGTGTAGGGAATCCGTCCGGTTTGCAATCCGGCTACCGTAGGTCAAGTAACAAAAATAAAAGGTTTTACCTGTTGCGGCCCGGTCCACCGTGTATATTTTTGTGTTTTTAGTTTTAAGTATGATATGCAAGTGCCTATCTAAATGTAGAATGATTAAGAATGCAAGGAGTGGTCACAATGTGATGCGCAGGTTCTTACCTCTCGTCTTAGACTCTCTTGCATCTGAATCGCACACAGTAAGGAATTAAATTAACTACCTAACCTATCCCTAGGGAGCAAGATTATCATTTATTAATGAGTAATGTATTTTGTACATGCATTATGAAAAATCACAGATAGTTGATACTTCTTTCAAACACATGAACAATTGAAGATATTTGAACAACCAAATAGCCAATTGTTTTATGAACAACATTCATTACTCATAGTGGAAATTTTCATAAGATAAACCAGAGAACATTCATACAAGAACATAGGTTCAAAGAGTTAGAACGATCTCACAGTTAATGGACACAAAGCTGAAAGCGAAATAGTTCCTCTTCAACAAATCCATAGCAAAACATTTGAACATTCTACCAAGCTTTCTCCTACAGGCAAACTGTAATTATCTATTGCAAAAGGAAATAGTTCTTCTTACAATATGTCTTCACTAATCTAACTGGGAAAAAGTCCCTCTCTTATCTATATCTTCTATATTTATACAAAAAGAACAAAACTGTAGGGCTGCCCATGAATGACTCTTGGGCTTCCCCAACTCTTCACCTCCCACACTTTTCTTTCATTAAGTGCTTATAAAATTACAATAAAACAAATAAAGTGCTCATGAGGAGGCTCCCGCTTAACTATTCAGAAACTTCTTCCATGCTGAAGCCTCTGAGGCAATGTTTTCAAATTCGGAAGGTTCTAAGAAATGAATATTTATTTCGAATTTAGCAGCCTGATTTCTTATTACTTCTATTCTGGTCGCGCTCAGGCAAAGTTAGTCCTCAAGCAACTACACACTAACCGCGGAATGAGCTACTTCATTCCTCGGGGTTTGCTCATCTAAAGCTTTGATGTGCTGGATCCTTTGTTCATCTTCCTGATACCTCCTTTGCAACATCTCCAAAAACAGGCTGTGGTCTGGAAAGGTATCCATTCTCTGTTCAACCTCAACCTGGCAGCAATTATAAGTGATCAAAAGTCTTCTGAAGAATTCTGCACAAGCCCCCTTTGTCTTCTTGACAGCCTTCTTGAATTCTTCGGCTGTGTTTATGGCAAACTCCAGTAAATCGTAGTCTTGCCTCAGGGCTTGTTGATCTTTTGATGGTAGATCTACAGGGGTTTCTTCATTCGCTTCTAATCTCGCCATCCTTCCTGTCAGGACTTCTAAGATATCCTGCGATCTATCTACAAAATATGAAGAGGTTTCCAAAATCTCTTCCAGCCGATTGTCCACCTGCAAAATCCTGCACCTTTCTTCCTCTATGGCTACTTGCAGCTGGTGCATCTTGCTCCTTTGCCCCAGAACGTGCTCCTTGAAAGGCTGAATATTGACTTGTTGTTCCCTGGCCTCTTCTAGAGCTGTTGATAACGAAGCAACCTGTTCTCTCAGCTCTGCAGTCTGCCCCTGAGATTGCCTTTCAGATTCCTCGAAGGTAGCCTTCTGTAGCTCCAATTCCCCTATCTTACCTAGCAGCTGCTCCTTTTCTGTCCTCAACCCTTGACATTCCTGCTGCAATTCTTGCAAACTTCCTTGAGCAGCCTCCAGAGATCTCTTCTCTACTTGGAGGAACTAGAGTTCATCTTTTGAAGACTTTATTTCATGTTGTATGTCTTCAAACTTTCTTTTCAATCTATTATTTTCCTCTCTCTCTCTTCTCAGGGTATCTTTTAGTTAGGCAGTAGACTTCTTTGATTGTTCAAGATCAGTCATTATTCGATCTACATTGTCCTCAGAAGCATGGATCAATGCAGCCCCAGCTCTGATGGTGAATCTGGGGTCCTTGTATGTCCCGTATACTACAGTTGTATCATTTATCATTTTACCCGACTGCCCCCCAATCTCGACCTTTCTCTCGGTCCTCTTCACTATCATTTTCCTTTCCCTATCATAAAAGATAGTGTTAAAATCTAGTACTGCTCAAAACGGATTAGCCTAAGGGTGGGGACCATAGCCTGTCCTGTTGTGCTACTAGCAGCTGCCATAGGATCTTGAATATCAGGATTACCCAAGTCCTGAGCCTGACTATCTACAGGATCGGAAGCTGATTGCTCTGTCACTGCTCCTGTCAGTTTTAGCCTTTCTACTTCCTGCTTTTTCAGTTCCTCATCCATCTTTCTTTTCTTTTCCTCTTCACTCTTGGTAGCTTCTTCTGCCTTTCTAGCTGCTTCTTGTTCGGCTCTTCTCTTCTCTTCCTCCTCACCTTTGAGCCAGCTTTCGGCTTCCTATGCTAGTCTCCTAGCATCTTCATTTCTTTTTCTAGTTTCTTCCTCCTCTGCCTTTTCTTACTCATCCTGTCCTTTCCCGCCTTTGGTGGTGACTTTCTTTTTAAACCTTCTTCTTAAGGCCGTTATATTTTGTGCACTGCGGAAAATGGATTCCTCTCTATCCCAGTGGTTTGTAAATTCAAAATGCACATTTGCCTCCCTGCAGTGCTCTACCACTTTATTTCGAGAATCGTTCCTGTGGAAATTCATTTCCCCAAAATGGAATTTCCCCAATTCCTCCACAAATTCCTCAACTTTGTTCACCCTTGTGAATTTATAGCTTCCCAACCTGAATGGTAAAGGAGGGTAAGCTGCTTTCTTATGTTCAAACAAAAAACTCCCTATGCCATCTAAAAAGACTTGCCTAACTGCCTCTTTGTGGACTATATAGTCAGTGGCATATTTTGGCAGCAACGAGGGTGCTCTAGAGCATCCATACATTCTGAAATAAAATCCATCCTCTGTTAGATAGTAGTCTGCATATTCTTCAATCACCTGCAATGCTTCCTCCGACATGCAGTTGCACTCTTTCAAGAAAATCAAGGTATATAATGGCATGATGAAGTGCTCACACACTTCCCTATTGTGACTGTGGTATTTGTGTGCCCACAGTGGCTTGTATGCTGAGTAGACTGGTGTTCTTTCCCGGTCCCAGATACACCTCAGATTGGGGAACGGTTGGTTGCACAGTATACAATAAATCAGTATAGAGCTCATATAGAAATCTGATCTCTTCTGGGACACCCCTCCTAATGTTGAAGCAATGCAGGCTGAGAGGCTGTTGGACACAATGTTTTCCCAGTTGAACACTGTCCCCTGTGTTGCAACATAGAAAATGATAGGCACCCACTCTAACTTGAAGCTTTTGTCGTGGGCCCTCCCGAAAATCCTGTTCAGCATCAGGAAAACGAACCTGTAAGGGGTTCCTAGATTGGCAGTATCATATTCCCCGGTCGGCCTAGTTCTAAATCTCTTGCCAGGCATCAGCATTCTTTTCAGTGTCTCAACTAGGTCCATCTTAATTGCCTTCAGCCAATCCTCGGTCAGGTACACCTGTGCTTCTAGTAAGTGGTAGGCCAATGATACATACCCAGGGCTATAAGCAACATAACCCTGTTTATCAACATTTGCCAAAATCATGGTGGTTACATCTGCCCCGAGCAGAATCCACCCAATCACCTCTGAGCATGGAAAAAGCTCAGGTCTAGTAGCAATTTTCATTAATGCAGATCTCTCTATATTGGCATAGATGGTTTCTTCTTCGAAACCTATGTCAGGCACTTCTCGACATGTTATTAATCTATAAACTTCCCCCCATTTATATTCGGGTTCTATACCAACTATGCACTTGGTGTCCTCATAGGTGTATTCAACTCTGGTAACAATTTCGACTTTGGGTTCCTCCTCTTCTACGGGAGCCCTCTTCTTCTGCCGTTTACACATTTTGGATTCTAAAGAATTTCCCTGTCATACACAGAAATTTCTTTTAGGTTTTGTTGGGTCATTCCCAGATAACATGCAAAATGGAGACAAACTGTATAAGCATTTTACCTCGTCTATGCTAAACATAAGTGTAGCTATGAAAAATAACCAAACAATGCTCAGAAACCAAATGTTCCCACATAAAATTAATCTGCCCAAAAGGCTAAAACCAGCTCACGGCCAACATTTGCAGAATCAACTTAAAATAGTATGGCCTTTCTAAACGACGAATATTCCCCTTCTAATTCTAAAGCAGAAAACAGTCTCGACACCCCCTCTCGGCACTACGACCTAAACGTTACGCGGAAAACATGGTGCCTAATCCCAAGTGAGGACATTGCAAGTGATAGCGCCCTTAACTCATAAAAATAAGATGAAGCTATTTGCTGCAAAAACACTCGCATCACGGTCCGACTAGATAATGCATTCTGACCCAAAAAAATGGTCCAGGGTTCGTATTCGAGCTTAACAATCTAAACGATGTGACCCTGGTTCACAAAAGCGAGGGCGACGATACAGTGGAACAAAAACCTTGACATCTCGAAAGAAAACATGAAACGCTCCCCCGGTTGGCCACAAGCAGACTGGAGGATACTGGTGCGGACAGTGTAACGGCCATCTGCACCGGTTTCCCCAGTAGTCGAGTGCGGTCTGCAAACCCCCAACGACCGCGAAAGTCATCATTGCAAAACTACAAAACCCGCATCGGGCAACCATATCATTTACCTCGAATATATATACATGTCGGGATGGAAAAACCTAGGTAACCACTAACCGCGGAGACAACAAAACAATTTGACCAATTGAATGGAACGGGAAAAACGGGCATAAGGGCCTACCTGGCACTGTGTTGCGCGACTGGTGGAGAAAAAATCGCAAACTTCCATGGCGGAGCCACCTAGGAGCGAAGGTACCGACAGTGAAAGCGTTGGTCTGCTTGAGCGATAACGACAGCACGGGGAATTCGCCAAAATAACAATAAAATAATAAAACACCCCGGCCCCAATATATACGCCTCGGTCAACCATAATCGGCGGGAAAAACAAAACCATCGGGAGGCGGAACGGCTACGGGATCGGCGATCATGTCAGTATCGCCTCCGCAACAGCGGATGATGAAACAGTCAGGACACCCACGATGGCGTCGGCAGAGAAACAAATCAAAACTCGCATCGGAGCTCGCAAGACTAAGGATTCAGATCAATAGATGGTTGGAGAGCCGCAACGGCAAAACCATAAAAGAAACCAAGCTCCACAGACCAGCAAAAAATCGGAGTAAACACATGGCCAAAAAATAACGGTCACGTGGAAAACAACATCAAACTTCATCGGAAAGATAGTGTTTTTCAAAACCGTAACGACGAAAGCTGAAATCCAAAGGATTTGCGAATCCAAACGGCGGGGATCGAAAGAGGATACAACAACTCTCGGAAAACTTCACAGTACCTACTCCGCAACGGCAGAAGACGTATAGACAAAGGTTCCGACGGGATCTCAAAACAACTGTCGATAAAGAAAAAAATGCATCGAAGACCAAATACACAATGTTGGAATATAATCCGTCGGGATTATACATTATTGTAAATATTAGGAATATGAAGAGACTCTCGGATGTGTGATCCCAAGAGTCATCGTAGATGTATAAATAAAGGCATTCTATGGAGAAATAATAAGAATTCGGGAGTCATTTCACCTGACAGTGGTATCATAGCTCCATAACTCTTGCCTGCATGCCTACTAGTCTACCTGCCATAACTCCTGGCTACATTTTAGTCCTGGCAGTTTTCCTGCCAGACCTCCATTCTAACCTTTGTCGTATTTCAAGCTGCCTGCCCATCGCCAGTCTGCCATATGCGTTCTCATGCATGGTCCAATATCGGTTGAGGAAAGTTTGAGAGTTCTGTTGAATGTATTCTTTACCATGTTGTGCATTGAGGTATAGAACGATATCATTAACCCTAATCCTCTCAAGCCTACATGCATTCAATACTGGCGTTACTCCCTTGACCTGTGCTATGGATTGAGGTATGAAATGGTCCCTTGGATACAGTATGCGTTATCTACTCCCTCAATTTCATGCGTGGTTGTGATTGCACTTTTCCAGAACGTTCGAATTATTGCCCAAACATTTTCTATATGTGTAACTCTGATTTTGCATCACTGTCTCATTTATCACAGGGCTTGGTCTCACTCTGCTAGTGAGTATAGCGTTCTCATTTTCGCTCCCACTCTGTTGCTGCGATTATCCTTTCACCATTCCATTTCCACCCATCATGCATCCACTCAGATGCTTTATCTTGTCCGTGTATAGACTCCCTCTACCTGCGATCTACGATGCCAAATAGAAATCTCAAACGGTTGCTTTTGACATTCACATCTTAAATCATGTTTTTTGGTGTGACTGCATTCTCTCTTTATGCTAGTGTCCAGACCTTCTACATTTGCGTGGAGTTGTAATATACAAAGGCTGAGATTTTGTTGAAGACTGCTGCCGTAACGAGTCTTATTTTTCTGTTGCTGCAAGTTCGTTGAAGACCAATGATTGAAGGATGAAGGATCACGCCTTCTTATTTGCATGAAGTGCATGGAGATTGAGTGGGAATTCTGCAAATGTGAATGAAATGAGAATAATGTAATTGTTGTTTGATGTATGAGCCATGATCGTTGTATATTTGATGAGTCATGCATGCTATGTATGATGTGTTGGAGAGGTGGATTTGAATTATATTTGTTTGGAGTTGTTGCGTGAGAATTTTCTTCCTCGTGAATTGCTGCTGATTGAAGCTACTGCATGGAGAGCATTCTAATCATGTGTTTCTTTGAGAGCTGTGCCTCTCCCTCACCATCACCTGTGTGAGGACTGTACATCTGCGTAACCAGTGGTATTTCTGTAGACCGTGAACACTGCATTGACAAGAAGGCTGCGTTCTAATCTCTTGAAGAAAGCCTGCTTTTCTTTGACCTGCGACCTGCTCCTTTGCGGTGGTGAGAGATTGTTTTCTACTAGTTTGAAAGCCATTGAAAGCATATTTAAAGTTGGTATTGTAGGATTAAGTTTGTATTGCAAGGTTTGTATGACAATAGCAGAGACATTGACATTGTTGTAAAGCTTGAGGAAAGTGGCAGAGACTTAGACTTGCACCTTTACTCTTTCTTCTTTTCTCCTATTGTTTTAGTTGCAAGATTCAATCACAGAAGATGCAATCTATAGCATCTGTAGTTGGTGCCACTCTCACTGGCAAAGACACTTATCCAGAATGGTGGAGGAAGATCAAATATTCCTTCATATACAATGACCTTTGGGACGGTATTTGTGAAGGCACCACAATAGAGACAGAAGCTGGAGGGCCCATAACCAGAGACCCAGGACCTCCAGAATCCGAGAAAGAGAAGGACATTTGGAAAACAAAAGACAAGAAAGCTTTAGCGGTAATCACTGCCACAATCAGTGAAGAGGTGAGCCAGCACATATTGCCTGCAAAATCATGTTTTTAAGCACTAAAAACGTTAAAAGATCTGTATGATTCACACTCTGAAATGGAAGTTATTCAACTAATGCTAAAACTATTCAGTCTAGAAGTAAAAGACAATAATCCCATGTTACTTGCCTCTGAAATCAAAGCTATCATGCACAAGATTCAGGCCACTGGTATGAAACCAAATCTTCCCCTTGCAGCATTTGTAAAATCTTTGTATCCTTCTCACTCCAACTATCTTGAGTCGTTGCAAGCAAGTGACAAGT
>LPNX010286723.1:151106-164716 GCA_001517045.1 Pseudotsuga menziesii
ACTACTTGATACTGGTGCAACATCACACATGACTTTTAGAAAATACTATTTTGAAGAACTTAATGAAACAATAAACGGCATAGTTTACTTTGCATATAAGTCAAGTCTTAAACCAAAGGGAATGGGCACCATTCGGCTGAAGATGCCTGGATTCCCTAATTTCTTGTTGAAGAATGTTCTTTATCTTCCAGAGTTGCAGAGAAGCCTGCTGTCCTTGATGCAGATTCGACAGCAAGGCCATTCCATCCACATGTTTGATGGAATCGTAGAAATAAGAAAGTCCTCTGACAACCAAGTCATCATGACTGGATACGAAGATGGGAAGCTGCTAAAGCTAAAGGGTTCATCTGCAAGGGTTCAGAACTATGCCTACCTCTCTCAGCGTGGAGAAGGTAATTTGTCATCAAGTTTATTGTGGCATGCAATATTTGGTCATCTGAATTATAACAGTCTTCGTTTGTTGAGAAAGAATGGCGTATTTGGTTTTCCCACCATTCCCAAAGAGAAGAGCAAATGTGATGCATGTATATTAGGGAAACACAGTAAGCTGCCATTCCATGAATCTAATTTCAGAGCAAGTAGGAAATTAGAATTAGTGCATTCTGATTTATGTGGCCCAGTGCCAACTCCTTCTGCCAATGGGAATAAGTATTTTATGACCTTTGTTGATGACTACTCAAGAATGTGCTGGATTTACTCATTAAAGACAAAATCAGAAGCATTTCAAACATTCAAGGACTTTCATGCATTGATAGAAAAACAAGCACAATCTAAAATTGGTACACTTCGTACTGACAATGGGAAAGAATACACTTCAAATGCTTTTGAATATTATCTTCGCCAACATGGAATTGGACATCAGACTACAGTTCCCTACAATCCTCAACAAAATGGTGTAGCAGAAAGAATGAACAGAACCATAATGAATATGGTACACTCAATGATGTTTTTTAAGAATGTAAACCTAATGTTTTGGGGTGATGCAGTGAAATGTGCAGCCTATTTGAGAAACAGAAGTCCCTCAAAGGCTCTTGATAACAAGACTCCACATGAAATGTGGTTTGGCCATCTCCCTTCAGTCAGGCATCTCAGAGTTTTTGGTTCCACCTGTTATGCCTTGATTCCAAAGGAGCAAAGAAACAAGCTTGGTGCTCGAAGCAGAAAATGCATTTTCCTGGGGTACGAAGAAAACTCCAAGGCATACCATTTGTATGATGAGGTAAACAAGAAGTTTGTTATTTTCAGAGATGTCATTTTTCTTGAGACTAATAAAAATGACCAGTCCATTGAGAGATAGCTTGATCATTTGGAAAAATATCCTCATCCAAAGAAATATTCTGAAAATGAATATGAAATTCCAAACCTTGAAGGGGGGATTCCTATTCTGGATCAACCTTTGGAATTTCCATATGAAGCACCAACTCCCTCGCATGAAGAAATTCCTGCTACTTCACCTAAACAAGAGATTCAACTGGATGATGTGATTGAGAGACTTGGAAGACTCAACCTTGAAGGAAATGAAGCACCACCAGCTGATCAACCAGGACCATCACAGAAGATTCCTAAATGGGCCACAAAGACACTTGAAAGTGTCCATCCGGATGAAATTGGAAAGACGGGAACGAGAAGTTCAAAAAGACATGAAGATGGAGGAGAAGCAGATAATTCAGGTGATGACATGGATGTATCATTTGATTGTGAATTTAATTTATCCGCTAACTTTGAACCAACTTCCTTTGAAGAATCTTCTACTCGAGTTGAGTGGAAAGAAGCTATGCAGAATGAGTATGATGCACTCATGAAGAATGGAACTTGGAAGCTGGTTGACTCTCCAGTTGGAACCAAACCAATTGGCTGCAAGTGGGTGTGCAAGAACAAATACAGATCAGATGGCTCACTTGACAAGCACAAAGCGAGGCTTGTAGCAAAAGGCTATGCACAGAAGGAAGGAATTGACTATGAAGAAACGTTTTCTCCTACAGCAAAATGGGCTACCATCCGGGGCCTTACTCTCTTTAGCTGCTCAGAATGGGTGGAAAGTTCATCAGATGGATGTGAAGACTGTTTTCTTGAATGGAGACTTGAAAGAAAAATGTCTTCATGTCTCAGCCAGAAGGCTTTGTTGTGAAAGGAAAAGAACAAAAGGTATGCAAGCTTGTCAAATCCTTGTATGGCCTAAAACAAGCGCCTCGCGCATGGTATGAAAAATTAACCGAGCATCTTTTGAAGTTAAATTTCGAACATTTTTATCTTGATGATGCAACACTGTTTATAAAGAAAGTTGGAAGATCTGTTGTGTATCTTGTGGTGTACGTAGATGATCTTTTGATGACAGGGAACAATGAGAGCTATATAGCATCCATAAAGAAAGATTTGAAAAAGATCTTTGAAATGACAGATATGGGACATCTCCACTATTACTTAGGAATTGAAGTCACTCAACATCCTAAGTACATATTCCTATCTCAGAAAAAATATGTTGGAGAACTAATAGACAAATTTTGCATGACAGAATGCAACCCTATCTCTACTCCAATGGAACACAAAATGAAGCTCACATCAAGCAAAGGAAAAGAATTTAAGGATGCGACCAAGTATCGACAACTTGTAGGAAGACTTATCTACCTTACAACAACAAGACCAGATATTTCTTATGTTGTTGGCATACTTTCAAGGTTCATGCATAAACCTTGTGAAGGACACTGGTCAGCTGCAAAAAGAGTTCTAAGATACTTGAAGGGGACTCAAGACGTTGGACTCAAGTACTCTAAGGTGGATGACTTCAAAATTATTGGGTACTCAGACTCAGATTTTGATGGCGATAAGGAGACAAGAGTATCAACTTCTGGATACACTTGAGTCTTGGATCAGCAGCTGTCTCATGGAGATCACGCAAACAGTCAATTCTGGCAAATTCAACAACAGAAGCAGAATATGTGGCTGCAGCTGAAGCAACGAAAGAAATAGTATGGCTCAGGAAGATACTTGAAGATTTGCAAGAAAAACAAGAGAACTCCACTCCATTATTGATCGACAATACTTCTGCAATCAAGCTAGCTAAGAATCCCAGATTCCATGATCGAACCAAACACATCAACACAAAGTATCATTTGATTCGACATCATGTAGAGGCCAAGACAGTCCATCTTCAACATTGTTCCACAAATGATCAAGTCACAGACATCTTCACCAAAGCGCTTGGACGAGAAAAGTTTGAAAGATTCAGAAACATGCTCGGACTTACAAACACCCCTTCGGATTAAGGGGGGGATTGTTGAAATATAATCCGTCGGGATTATACGTTATTGTAAATATTAGGAATATGAAGAGACTCTCGGATGTGTGATCTCAAAAGTCATCGTAGATGTATAAATAAAGGCATTCTATGGAGAAATAATAAGAATTCGGGAGTTATTTCACCTGACACACGTGATGTCCTTTTCTTTTCCAAAACGGCGGACGTGCAGATAACTAGACTCCCGACTCAAAAGTCTAAACACTTCCAATAGCAAGGCAAAATCAATTCAAACAGTAAAACATAGCTGGCATGCAAGTAAATCTTTGCGCAAACATCAAACAAAACCAAAAAGCTAAGCAAAACGAATCGAAGGAGGGTCTCAAAAAAAATTTGAATTTTGGGAAAATGTTGTAGCTGCAATAGGTGGTGAATCCTCTAGGTCGTCAGAGAATAAGTTGTCGATTACCTGGTTTATTTATTCCTGGCTTTCTTCTTCTACGTCTCTTGTTGGTTCTGTTGAGGCCCGGAAATTCGCAGGCAACAACAGTAAGGGATTCTCCATCTTCTGTTAATCTAGAATCCAACAGTTGATTCATGACCAACATCATCGAATTTATCCATTGAGGACAATTCTTTTCAGAGTGTGGTTGTTGGTGGAAAGTGCAAAAATTGTCCATGCCTACCTCTGTTAAATTCATAGATGCAGTATTGTGAGGAGGAGGTTGAGACTAATTGTTATCCTCTCTTTTCTTATAATATGGCTTATAAAACTTTTGTGTTTCCTTCTCTTTCTCCAAATATATGATTTTGTTGGAAAGCTTCTGCATCATTTTTGCCATATTTTCATAATCTAGCGATATCTCTTCCTTAGGCTTAGTAAACAATAAGGCTTTCCTTCCTGCACCTTTCTCTCCTGACTGTTCTAGATAATCTTCAATACTTTCTCTTTCAGCTTCCACTACTTCTGCCTCTTCATAGGTTTCCGTCAAAGTAGGCTTGGCCCTACCTTTGGAAAACATGGCCAAATCAGGGCCTAAAGCTGAAGTATAATATTCAATCAGAACTTTGTCTGAAGGTTTATCTGTTTCAGAAAAATTCTTGAGATAGGCTGCAAACCTTTGTGTGAAACTATGCACCTTTTCCTTTCTTTCTTTCTTCAAGGCGCATAGCCCTTTCATGAGGGTTGCATGAGTTTTATGAGTTGCATACTTACTTCTGAAAATTCTTTCGAAGGTATCCCAATCAGAGATAGAGTTAGTAGGCAACCTAAAGTACCATGATGCTGCAGCTCCTTTAAGGGTATGCGGAAACAGTCTGCAGACTACATCTTCATACTCCCCGGCCCTTAATCCTTCAATTGCCAAGTAAAAACTTTGTAGGTGATCATCTACTAGTATTTTCTCATTTGGGTCGAACTTGGGCAACATCTTGTCAAAGGCTTGAGGTAGGTCGTGTAATGGAGGTGTCAGGTTTAACGGTGATCTGGCTCTCCAAGCAGGTGGTGGATTTGGTGGGTTAGGTGGTGGATTAGCATTTACTCCTGCCATGAGTCTAGGTGGAGAGTGAGGAGGTGAGCCAACTGGAGTATGAATAGGAGAACTGTGAGGGGAATCTGGGCCTTCTTGATTCAAAGGCAGCACAACTTCCTGTAAGGCTGTTTCTACAAGTTCTTCCCAGTCTCCAACCAACACTGAGTCTTCTATTACAGGACAATCTTTCTTTTTATATTCTCTTCTAGGCAATTCAGGGATGATTGGCAATCCTCCAATCTTCTTTACATATGCCCTGGTGTGCCTTCTCAGATCATTAACAACTTCGTTGCCAACAGAATATAGATGTTCTCTTTCTTCCGGAATGGGATTATGAAGCCCACTGCTTTCAGAACTGTTATCGGTGGAATAATCTCGGGAAAACGGGTTTCCTCGGCCATCCATACACTGGCGGCCCTCCTTCTAGCGCCAAAACTGTTGAGGCCTGGAAATTCGCAGGAAACAACAGTAAGGGATTCTCCTCAGTCAATGTTCCCAACTAGCCAGTGACTGTTTGGTGTAGGGAATCCGTCCGGTTTGTGGTCCGGCTACCGTAGGTCAAGTAATAAAAACATAAGGTTTTACCGGTTGTGGCCCGGTCCACCGTGTATATTTTTGTAATTTTTGTAATGTATGAGATGCACGTGCCTAACTAAATGCAGGGTGATTAGTATGCAGGGAGCAGTCACAACGTGATGCACGGGTTCTTACCTCTCGTCTTAGAACTCACAAGCATCTAAATCATACAAACAGTAATAAAATAAAACTAACTAAACTATCTCTAGAGAGCTGGATTAATTCATGAGTAATGCAATACTGTTCATGTGTTATGGCAAATCACAGATAGTTGTTCTTATAACCAAACATATAAACAGAAGTAAAAGTATACATGACAAGATAGCTCATCAACAATTAAAACATCCCATTACTCATAGTGGAAGAACACCATAAAAATGCCGAAGAATCTTCAGAAAAGAACATAGGTTCAAGAAATTAGAACACTCTTACAGCTAATGAGACACAGCTGAAAACGAAATAGTTCACATTCAACATTGCTCATTTAAACGCATTGATCCATTCCACATAGCACTTTCTCCAACAGGTAAAATTTTCACTTTCTGGTTTGCAAAACGAAATAGTTCCTCTTACAAGCAAAAGGTTTACAAGTTTGCCAGGGAAAAAGCCCCTTCTAAGTTCTACTTTTCCATATTTAAACTACAACAGCAAATTGTTTGGGCTCCCCCCAAACGTGTGACTTTTCCCATCCCTCGAACGCTTCATCTTCTCAGCTTATTTTATGTATGTGTTCATGATCTGATTAGTAACGGATAGATATTTTGGGTCTATGCCTTTGTCGCCATCCATTTTGTCCTTTCCTTAGCTTGTGCCCCTTGAGTTCCTGTCTCCCATCTGTGTCTTCGCGCCGCGCAAATATGAGCAGTCTTTTGGATTTTTCTGCAATTGATCAATCGTGCATCATTCACCGTGGATTGCATGTTAAAATGAAACGTCAAATTAAATCAATTAAAGCGGCTAATCCACAAGAAATGGCCAGGTGCACCACTTATACTACTTCGTCCATCTACAATTGGAGGTCATAAGACATTTTACATCGGACGCTAAATGGCTTTCCCAGCCGCAACGGCGGAAGAAGAAAAGTTACAGGCAAGCGACTAAAAGACTGACGCATCGGCTGGCGAAGCGTTTTGGACTTCGGGCACTGAGCTGCTTTGAGAGCCGCAACAGCGGAAGCAAAAAGGCAATGGCCTCCGATCAAACATATTTCCGACGCCCGATGTATAAAAACGATTTAAGTGTTTTGGACAGCCCTCGAATTTCAACAACGGACAAAAACTGGCTTCACCTTCGAAACGGCGATCCAAAACAAAGAAACTTGATCCAATCGACAAGCAAATAAAACTGCGACCTGCAACAATTTCCATCACAATCAAATTTGAAAACCAGGGCGAGAGTTAATCTTTAGAATCATCCAAAATTAAACATGACCAAAAATTCAAAGGATCCAACGATTAAAACAACGCTAAATCATGGGGAGGGGCCCAAAATTTAAGAAATTTGGGGAGAATGGTTGCCGCTGCAACAGGTTCATTGGCTAATGGGGGGGTGGGATGTCGGCAGGAATAAAGGATGAGGTTCGACTTGCGACAACTTGAGTTGTCTTATCGAGGTTCCTCACAAATGTTGATTTTATAATTCCCACAGACCTTGGCTTTTGGGGTATTTGTCCAGGTTGTGAAGGAATGAGCTGCCTTGATCCACTAGCTTCGAATAGATGACATCTAGTGGTGATCTTCTAAACAGAGGTGAGTAGTTCAGACAATTTCTCAATGTATGCCTAGAAATCACTATCCTGGTCGAACCTCTCTTTCAAGGTTTCTGGCATAGCATTTTTGCATATGTCGACTGGGCTTATAGTGGGTAGCTGTGGAAATTCGTCCTGTGTGATCTGGGTCGGAGATGGGGGTGGAGGTGTAGAGACTAAATCGATAACGTTTTCAGCCGTTGAAGTGTTTGTGCTTTTTACCTTTTTCGGCCAACCCTGCTGTGCTCCCGACTCGACAAAGCGTTTGAACTGTGTCTCGACCAGAACTTTGTTCGCTACAGCGTCTTCTATGATGTCGACGGCGGTAGCTGTTAGTTCCTCTTCATCTTCTGATTCTAAAAGGATCAGCTTGCACTTCCCCTTCCCTTTTGTTTCCATTGCCTTTTTTCTTACGACTGCTATTTCTTTTGCTAGCTTTTTAATTGTGTCTTTGGTTATGGCATATTCAGGATTGTCGGGCTCAATGTCTTCCCGGCAACGGAACCAATGTTGTAATCTCACGGATCACAGAGGGTTACCAACAATACACATTAAATCATACAGACCTAATATAGACAAGAGACAAGAACATAGATGTAGAACAACAGATTATATTATATTATGAGGGTCCATACCAACACAGAACTTAAACAACTTCTCATCTAGTTCAACAACCTAATATATATGATTTACAAACAGTTACATATAACTACCTGTCGGTTCGGTCAACCGACGCGACCTTATGCGGGTCTCCCTAGCCGCCTCCTCTCGCCGAGAAGATCGTCTTCTTCCTGCTGCGTTTTGCTGCTATCACGTTGGGTCTGGAAGTTCGGCTCTTCCCGGTGGCTCAAGGTTTTCCTAGTTATGGCTCCTCATAACCAGCTCCTGGCCTTCAAGGCCTTAGTACAAGCGGCTGCCCCTCCGGCAGCCTCTCAGGCCCCCTCCAAGTTTGTGAAGAAGATAGAAGAGATCCCCTCCCTAGAGCTCTCTCCTTCGGATCCATGTCAAAAAGCATTCATCCTCTCAGAGAAAGCCCTCATCGGTAAGTTTATTGGGTTGTGGCCCAGCCCTAAGGTGGTGGAGCTCTGGATTGCAAAACGTTGGAAGCCTATTTTGCAAGGACAGGTCTCTCTCTTTGCCGCTGGTAGGGGCTATTTTGTTTTCCTGTTTCTGAATAAAGAAGAACGAGATATAGTCTTCCGATCGGGGCCCTACTTCATGGGCTCGAGAGGGTTGTTTTTAGCTCCTTTGACTCTGGGGTTTAACCCAGAAGCAGAGATTACAACTACTCCAGTATGGGTAAGACTGCCAAACCTCCCACTTCATCTTTGGGGAAAAATCACTCTAGCGGACATCGGTAATAAGCTAGGGCACTACTTAGATAGTGCAGATCCAAAAGGGGGTCAGTTCAGATGTGCCCGCATTTGCATAGAGGTAAATCTAGAAAAAGGGCTTCCTGAGGCCCTAAAGCTTACTTTAGGAGATTGGAGTCACATTCAAGAACTGGACTATGAGCATATTCCATTCAAATGCAACTTTTGCCATGTTTATGGCCACTTCTCCAAAATCTGCCCCAAGCTCACAGAATCACAGAAAACAATAACTCCTCCCGCTCCCAAAGATACAGACTCCCAAACGATTATCAATAAACGACGACCCCCTCGAAGAAAGGAGCCTCAAGCCTCACAGCACAAGGGCTCATCTCAAGATCTGACTCCTCTCCAAGAATCTCCTTCGCTGGAAAACAAAAACAGCTTTGAAGTTTTGCAGGAACTCGAAGATCCAAAATTGGAAGCAGCAGATGATCAGGCGCAGGATGTGCCCTCTGGCCCCTCAAAGACAGTTCTTGCCGCTCCTTCCGTGAAAGAAGCTTCTCCAAGACCTGTTCCTCCTGATCCCCCCCAAGCATCGGGTCACACGACTCCAGCACAAGCAGGATTGGCGTCCTTAGTCCCTTCATCTAGGTCAGAGGGAAACTCTGATTTTGAAGACTTTACATCCCCTTCTCCTCCCCTCATCAGAGGGCGAACGACCAACAAAGAACACAGAGAAAAGGAAGCGGCCTCAAACATTTTCTCGGGCTCTCAAAAGCGATTGGAACCTTTCATTAAGGGGCATCTCACCTCTCCTTCCATTTAATGCTTTGCTTTTGCACTTTTCTCTGCTCACAATTCATGAGAGTTTACTCTTGTAAACATTCATTTTTTTCTCGAAAAAGATCTAGAAGCAAGTGGGATCATTCTCCCAAAGTATTCATAAGAACACTGAACATACTGTTAGAGGTCATAAGCCCTCTTTCATCTACTTTTCCCCCTTTGTAAGCTTGGCTGAGCTACAGTCTTTTTAAACTAATACAATTTTTACCCGTTTCTGTTAAAAAAAATAATAATAATTAGATGAAGTTTATACCAATTGAGTTTTCTCTCTTATGTTTCTACTTCATTAATTTCTCTCCATTATTCTACATATCTCTATTGTAATTCTTGTGAGGTTATATTTGATTCATGATCTTCCTGTGCAAATTCTTATACCAAAAGAGTGAAGAAAATCTATCATTTTGAACAATTTTTGTTGTTGAGTTTATGGTCATTGTTTTTTAAACTTTGTTGAGCTTTGGTATAACTCCTGCACTCCATCCTTGTCCTTTAAATTTTTGGGCCGACTATTTCAACTTTGGGTGTCTGTATGTACTCTAATAAAATCCAGTTCCCTATAAGGTGGCTCGATCATCTGGCCTATTTCTAGTTCCCTAGATGACTCGAACATATGGATTGCTTTGAAACATGCAATACTAATCAGGAACATTTGTTTATAGAAATATTATAGTTAGATGGACACTGATAAATCATGTCTAGTAGTACTCCTTGCAACTTTAGTGTCTATTAAGGCTACTTTACCTAAGTTGACTAAGAGAAGTGAGTGCATTATATAATCTAGGAGGGAAATATCGTTGATTTGGCTAGCTTGATCCTCTATGTGGGAGGAGTTTTTTATCATAATTGCTCAAATTAATGAAAAGAATTTATTTTTTGTTGTTTTTTATTTAAAACAATGGTTGCTTTTCCCATTTTTTATTTTTCAGACACATGCTAATTCGTTTCCAATTATTGGTTGTGTCTTCCTTTGTTTTCAACCCTAAAACAATTTTATTTTCTCGAGAACACAAGTATTGTTGTCCAAGTTGGTTCTCTTGGAGTCTATTGCTTACATTTTTCCACTTGAATGGTGTGACACTTCTAGAATACTAAATAAGCATTATATCTTCTTATATGCCACAGTTTGTATTTCTGAACTGTGTGTAATATCCAAATTATGCCACTCTTCAACTTATCTGCAATTTTCGGGGTTTTGTTGATATCTATCTATTGAAAGAATCCAGATGAATTCTAAAAGGGGTTTTGAATTTATATCGTCTCTTTGTTGATTGATAAATATAGGCATTAGACAAGGTGCAACTCGAATTGTTTTTGAGAATTTTATGGGGTAACTACATGAAATATGTCAAGGATAATTTTGATTCAAATATATCTAGAAGAATTTTGGCTTCATTACTATTTAAGCTCATTGTTAGTGAGATTAAAGAATACTAACAGTTCGGTGTTAGTCCTATTTAAGTTTGTTTTTGGATCTGTATTCATATGCTTTAGGATGGGAGAATTTTCTTCTCCCTAACAATTTAGATGGTTTCGATTGGATTCAATAGTCAAAACAATTATGACACCTAAATTTCCCAATTAATTTTGGTTTTGAGCTTGATACAACATTTTTGTTAATCCTTTGGAACATAATCAATAGAAGAATCTGAAATATGTTGTCTCTGTTGTTTGATATCAGTGTTGTTCAAGTAAATAAATGGTGTTGTGTTCCTTACATGAGAAGGGCAACCATCCCTATGTAGAAAAGAGAGCCCCCCAACAAGTATTGTTTACAACACACTCAAATCAACCTACTTGAAAGGTTATTCATTGTCCTAGGTGAAAACGCGAAGTTGGGTAACACTTTTTGACAAAGGAATGGAGGCGAAAAGAAGAGCACACAATAGAACATCGAAAAAAGTAAACATAAAATCTTAGCCGAAAGTTTAATACACTCTTGGTAGAGAGTTTTTAAACTCTCGAATGAGAGTTTTTAAACTTAGTGTGAGAGTTTATAAAAATCTCGACTTAGAGTTTTGGCCAAAGACATCATCATATTTTCAAACAAATCTCAGATGAGAGTTTAAACCCTCATATGAGAGTTGATCAAATTCACATATGAGAGTTAATCAAACTCTCAGCCCAGAGTTTTGGTCAACAAAACCTACAAAATTTCATGTAGTTTTTTAGAACCTATAGTTTTAGCAAGGCCAAACCCCTACAAATTTTAAACCTTATACTCTCTAATGATATAGGAATTTATGCTTTTCATTAACAATCTATATTTATTAATGATTTTATTATAAGCTTTATCACCTAAGAATTTTACCATTCTAAAAATCACAAAAAATGAAAATTCAATATCATCAAATGATAACAACTAAAATGAATTATGGGATCCCAAAGAGATGAAAGTTGATTAAGTTGTGCATAGTCTTGGAATGTTGGTGTATCGATTTTACAGCTTGGAGAGGCCACAAGCATCCACTGTGGTAACAGAACACAAGAACAAGCAACCCTGCAAAATCGAGCACGAGAGAACAACTCGAGACCAAAATGGATGACACATAGGCGATATACCATTTATCATAGTTTTGAGAGCTCGTGGTGAGTGGCTCCCATTCTTTCAAGATTGCATTGATCCATGTACGTAGACGCATGGCCTATGCATGTTTAGGTATCCTATTTTAAGAACTTTATTGCCTAACTAGGTGCGAGAGATAGTAACCAATAATTTTATCTAGAAAAGTTCAACCATTCTATAATTTCTAATGCTTTACAGCGTGCAACTTGATATAATTATTTCAAAAGTATAAATATTAATATAGCCTTTAGTTCATGAATTTGAGTAGGCATAAAAACTATTAATATAGCCTTTAGTTCATGATTTTGAGTAGGCAATTTTTTATGGTATAAATTTAATGTTTGAATTTTATAGTGTTAAGATTTAATAAATAACTATGAAATATAATAAATATGGATTTAAAACAATACAAACAATAAGAGTTGCATAGTAGCAAGTCCTTTCTTTTAGTGTTTGTTTTCTAATGGCTAAAGAAACAAGTCTTTAGTAATAGTTAAAGAAACAAATCTTTAGTAAATTTCTTAAAGAAACATGGAAACCTGTTATGCCATCGGCATGGTCAGTGGTAAGTAAATATTTTGGCTTAATAGTTACCACCACAATGTATATTTCTCATTTCCTCAAAAGAAAATATAAGATAAAAGTGTTAGAATATTTCCCAATGTTGAGAGTGGGGGGCGGGGAGGGTCGGGGGGGGCATAGTGCATCAGTATTTGTTAATTTCCAACAATCAAAACCACTTTAATTATTAATGTTGAGAGTGGGGGGGGTGAGTGAATCAGTACTGATAATTTTCAACAATTAAAACCACTTTAATTATTAATGTTTGACGTATTTAAAATATGTAATCAAGAAGATGCATAGTACACAAAGCTTTTATCATAGAAAACCCAATTGGAAAAAGCCACCAATTCTTTCTATTAACTGCAAAATTTTATTTACAATGTTTTGCAAGTTGCATCTTAATGGAGACACCAATCCCCAAATTTCTTAGCACCCACACCCTTGTTTTGTCAGCTACAACTGACAGGATGCTACAACACCTTTTGTTGGATGCAACCTGCCCTAGTACCACCCTACCACCCTTTCAGATATTTTATTTTTATCTTCAAAACTTCTCTTTACTTTCTTAAACTATGCCTCTAGATTTAATCCATTTTCATGGTCCCTATTCTTCTAGATGAACTCCAATATTCACTTTAGAGATACCTTCTTCCAAAATTAAACTATGTTTATATATTGTATTATTATGTCTTTGCAATTGAACCATCGTGTCTTTAAATGAGAATTATGCCTTTTCATAATCATGTCTTTTCATCAACAATTATACCTCTGCTAAATTGTTAGTTTAATAAACAATATACTCAACATATGGATATGGACACCCCAATCAATATGCATGCAACAATGGATACGCACGCTTCAATCACTACTACATTTCCACCAAAAATCCGACGGCATTCATGTCGGATTTTCGACACTTCCCAGTCGCATGTACGACACTTTGGTTTTTTTATAAGCATCGGAAACTTGTTGTCAATTATCCGACACCTAGGTAACCATCGGTTAAGCGACACCTAAGTAACCGTCGATTGAATGTACATCGTCGGTTATCCGACACTTATTAAGCGACGGTGACAAAAAAATTTAACAAGATTTACACCTACAGGTGTCGCGTAACCGACACCTCCCGAGGTTAGGCGTCGCTTAACCGACAGATATAGGCGTCGCTTAAGCGACGGTAGTGTATTTTTAAAATACACAGGCGTCGCTTAACCGACGCCTATAGGTGTCGGTTAAG
>LPNX010286723.1:169117-218820 GCA_001517045.1 Pseudotsuga menziesii
CTATAGCAAAAGCCGTACAGAGTCCTCAGTGTCATGAAGAACAAACCTCAATGGTGGCTTTGGATGGAGTCAAGGTTAGAAGACCATGAGAGCAAGAGAATGAACCCAAAATGGCATGGGGATGAATGTAGTAAACAGAATGCAATGGTCTCTCACTTCCATTAGTTATTTGGTGTGTTAGGTATGCTCCATCACAGATGAAATTTGCAACAGATTTCCCCGAAAGGTCTATTCTAAAATCTTGACTTCTTATTTTTATGGGCAACAATTAGAGTTGCATCACCATACATGTTGCGTAAAAGTACTGGGAACTATGTTGTATAGCACATAACAGTTGAAGGATTATGTAACACACACAAAGTGATGTAATCTCGTTGGCTGGTGCAAACAAAGGCAAGGCAAGGTTTTTGACATCGATAAGACTAACAACCTGACATGGGAGTTCTAGGATGTTATGACGATCTTAAGATACAACTTGGGTTTGCGCTGTAGAATTGGCCGGATATGAATGTGATTAAAGGGATTTACTATCTTTTGGCTCCAAAGGGTCAAAGGTTGTATTTAAGAGAGTGCAATGCCAAATAACTCAGGAAATTGCATCCTAAGCACTACTTTGGATCCCAAGGGAAGGTTTAGAGAAAGGTGTAACAACAATGGGCTTTGGTCTTGGTAGAGACGAGCATTAGATACAATGTCCACATTGGGGGATAATGTATGCAAAGTGCCAAATTTCCTTATTACATTTTCCCTTGTATGCATGAGCAACTTGAATATATGAATTGCTGTGAAGTGTCAAGAATTCATCCAATCATGAAGGAAAATAATTGAAAGACAAGCAAGTATTAGCACTTCGTGGTAAACAAAATAAACAGTTGGAAATATAATTGGTCAAATGAAAGAAATGAGCTAACAGAATAGAGTGTAAGTCATGTATACAACTATAAAACATGAAATACAAATGCATGATGCAAGAAATCTACATGCTATGTGCCATATGAAATCGAGCAATGATGCATTCTAATTCTTGAGAGATAAATAAGTTCAACCTTACTATATGTTGTGTTGTGCAAGTGGCGTGACTGCAAGTTTATGTATGAGCTGCAAAAGGTACATTTATAGGAACCCACTCATTTTAGGTGGATGCCTAGAAAATCATCATTGACCTTGTACACACCCCCCTTCAATTATGTGAGCGTGACAGTTATTTCTGTTTTAGTAGTGAATAAAAATTGGGGGTTCATGGTGTTGAAATTTTAGCTACTTTCAACTGATCTAGCCATTGGAAACTTCCAACAACAATCTGAAATATTTCTTTCACTAACTCATTCTTATATGGACTTGTAGTATTGTTATCCTCATGATTTTGCTAGTGCAATTAACAACAATGAACTTATCGTCCTGGTCTATCTGTCTTAAAAGATTTGGCTTTGTTAATGCCCTCATTGATGGATGCAATGCTTCTAGCATTCTCACAAAAGGTGATTGTTCCACCTTAAATATATAGACTTCAACTTCACCAAGGTCTTCCCAATTGATCCCTGCATTGAAGAGAGTATTCAAGTTCTATCGTGGCGTTAAAGAGCTTGTCCGGAAGTACATTCCGTAGAGTCTAATGCTCTCTACATTCCACACAATGTACCATTCCATATATCTGTACAGTTCATACAGTTGTACAATTCTGAAAGGCAAGAAAATTCTAAGATAGTACAGCTACAATTAAATGGTCAAAATTGATAATAATAAAAACTACCCCCACTTAACCAAAAAAGTGGCAAATTGAAATTCCAGAATTGTGAAAATTCAAAATAGAAAGAGACTACTACCAGAGTCGCAAGAAACTCAAGGAAGAAATGGATAAAAACTAGGAAGAGCGGAAGGAGGAGATTATACAAAAAAAATGATGATCTGAAACAAGAACTAACACAGAGTCTCAAGCATGAAATCGTTAGAAACATCAGTAATGTTTGTAGTGGAGATTCCATACATTTTCACGAGGGGAGACAAAATAACTGGAGACAGTATTGAATGTGTTATTTGGTTTGATGTACTGATACTACTCATAGAATAAGGTCTAAAGTCATTGAATATATATGTAAGCCTGAATCGCAACTCTGCCTTGGGAACCTCTCACGGAGAATTTAAGAGCTCCTATAGGTCGATTTAAATTTTATGGGCATATGTCTTCAGTTAGACAATCACAAGCTGGACTGCCAAAGGCCCCAAAGTTGTATGAGAACAACTACAGTAACAATCTCAGTTTTTTGATTTTACGAAAAATCCAAAATGCTACACAAATAACCTTTGCTCTTCTACACCAATACAAAATGGAAGCAGTTGACTTACACACGGATTCAAAATCTCTAGCAAACGGACACTGTTGGAGAAACCCTGCATTGATAATGTGCAGCCGTTGGAGAAACCCCACCCTGTCAAATCTGCGAGCAGGCTTAGCTAAACGCCCCACCAACATCATTCACCAAAATCGTAGACCCTTCATTGATAATGTGCAGCCGTTGGAGAAACCCCACCCTGTCAAATCTGCGAGCAGGTAAGCATAGGTGAACAAACCCCAAGCCATCGAATCTAGGAGTAGGCAAGTGTAAGTGAGAAAACCCCAGTCCATTGGATCGATGAGTAGGTGTGCTAATTCTGAAAACCCCAATCACCCAAGTCGATTATGGTCCGAAGAGGGCCTGCAAATACAACCAACATTCCATGGATGGTGCCACCACCATGGGTCCTTTCATCATAAACTGAGGTCCGAAGCAATCGAGCACTTCACTGGCAGTAAGGCTTGCTTTCTTTGTAGATGATCCGTTTGGCCTAGTGGTTCGATTTATATAAGATTCATCCCTGTTTAAACCATGATCTGGGCTAATCTTTATCTAATTTTAATGTCGGTCTTCTGATTCTGTTTAGCGGATCGAACCCCTAACCAGAGTGATCATAATTGAGAAAACGAAACATTAAGGAAAAAGGCATTATAATTATCAAAAACCCCATAAAAAGCATATAGAATATCTCCGCCATAATTTTGCAGAGAGCAGACTGATGTAGATTTCAGTGGATCGACACATTGCGCTTCATCGCTGAGAACGCAAGATCTGGAGAAAAAGAGATAACATAGATAGCAGAGGAAATTGAACCGTTGACCTACCTTGTACTGAGAATTGAGCTCATCCTTGAGCTCGGGGATCTCCCCTTTTTTAGTGGTAGAGAAATAGTTGGAATCATGGCCGCTCATTTTCGTCTGCAGATCCCTCGGCTAATCCTCCTCCTTCAACTGCTATCAACGGACACACGTATACGATATCACGTAACCAGCCAAGGACTTGCCGAGAAAGGAATGGTGGAGGAAGCCAATGTGATTAGAAATGTGTTTTAGGTCTTGTGGCCAGAACTATATATGTCGTGTGAATTAATCAATGCAATTTCCTGAACCCCAGTTACTAATGCCTCCATTTTTATAATCTCGCATTTGGATGCTCTGTCTTTGTTTTGGGATTTTTTGAAAGTCCTTTCTTGAATTGATCCGTTGTCGCTTAAGCGACGGAACCCCAGTTACTAATGCCTCCATTTTTATAATCTCGCATTTGGATGCTCTATCTTTGTTTTGGGATTTTTTGAAAGTCTTTTCTTGAATTGATCCGCCGTCGCTTAAGCGACGCTTGCTAGGATAGCCGTCGCTTAAGAGACGCTTATGAGCCTAGCTGTCGCTTAAGCGACGCTTATGACCACAATTTAAAAAAAAAAATTAACTTTGTGATTTTTGGTAGGTTTAAAAGAAAAAAATCCACGCGCCGTCGGAGGTAACCGTCGGATTTTGGATCGAAATGTAGTAGTGAATGAATATGCACACCGCATATATGTACGCCTCAATGAATATGCACGCAGTGGATATGCATGCCTCAAAGAATATGCACGTAGCTCCACCATTGAATTGGCATCAATGCCAACTCATTATTCAACATTCTCCCCCTTTGGCATTGATGGCAACATCGAAACATTCTCCCCTTTGACAACAATGACAAAGGTTCATAAGACTCCCCTTGTCATTGTGTGTTTCAAAAAAATTGCTCTTATTTGTTGTAGAACATCAAAATTTATATTTCCATTGTGCATCACAATCATCAAATCAAAACACTAAGAATTGTATAAACTTAACATCAATGGCATATTCAGAACTGTACTTTTGGTACAGTCTTCAACTCTACTTTTGTTACTTCAGAAGATTTTGGAATGACTTTTATACTACTGTAAATTCTCCCTTTCTCTAAATTCTAAGTTTTATCCCAGGTTCATTATGTCTTCAAGCATATAACCACACACACACATATATCTATATATTTTAGGTAAGACCATGAACTTATCTTCAAGTCCTGCTTTCCCTGATTTTTTTTAAATTAGCTCCCCCTATCAGTGTTCCACCCCCTGTCACCATTTTCTTCCTTTTGTGATAGAGTTACAAACTTTAGTTTATCTTTAATGAAGAGGGATAACCCCCAGTTTATGCCTAAGATAGGTGAGTGACTCTCTAGGCAGTGGTTTAGTGAAAATGGCTATAATTTGCTCCTTAGTATCAACATGCTCCAATTTGACAACCTTTTTTGACGCTTGATCTCTTAGAAACTGATATTTAATTGGAATGTGTTTTCTCTTGGAGTGCGTAAGTGGATTTTTGGATATGTTTATGGCACTAGTATTGTCACAGTTTATCACTATTGGGTGCTCAAAATTCACAAGCAAGTCTTCTAATATCTGCTCCATCCTAATGACTCGAGTACAACATGATGCAACAGTAATGTACTCAGCTTCTGATGTAGATAGTGCAATGGAGGATTGTTTTTTGTTAGCCATGAAACCAAACAAACTCCCAAGTAGAATGTTGCTCCACTGGTGCTCTTTCTGTCATCGATACTTCCTACCATGTCTACATCAGTAAATGCCCTTAAATTGAAGTCTTGGCTTTTTGGATACCATAAACCATACTCCATAGTACATTCTAGATATTTGAGAATTATTTTTACTGTTGTCATATGTGTTTCTTTAGGGGTTGATTGGAATTTGGCAACCAATCCTACAACTTGAATTACATATGGTCTTGTAGTTGTCACATACAACAGGATACCTATCAAAAATATGTACATGGTATGATCCATTTCCAAAGACTCGTCATCCTCGCTCAATTTACAACCAGTGATCATAGGGGTACTAACATGTTTGCAATCTTCCATCTTAAACTTCTTTAGCATCTCTTTAATGTACTTGGTTTGAGAAATGAAGATCACGTTCTCTGATTGAGAGACTTATAATCCCAGGAAGAATGTCATTTCACCTAACATTGACATTTCAAACTCCTTCATTTCTAAGGCAAAATTGACACTTAGAGTCTATAAGTCACTTCCAAATATGATATCATCCACATATACAACAATGATGATCATATTCTTATTTTCAAACTTTATGTAGAGATTACTGTCAATGGCCCCTATTCTATATCCTTGTTGCTTTAAGTAGTTGTCAAGCCTTGAAAACCATGACCTTGGAGCTTGTTTGAGGCCATAGAATGCCTTTTTCAGTCTTCAAACATGTCTTTGTTCTTTGATAAGAGAAAACCTTCATGTTGTTCAATATAGACTCCATGTTCAGGGTTCCCATTTAGAAATGCAAACTTGACCTCCATTTGAGATACTTTGAAGTTTTTGTAGCATGCAAATGCCAAGAAGGTTTTGGTTTCTTTAACTCTGGCTACACGAGCAAAAGTTTCTTCAAAATCAATACCTTCCACTTGAGCATATCCCTTGCATACCAGTCTTGCTTTGTCTCTTATCACTTGACCATCTTCATTGAACTTGTTCTTGAAGACCCATTTGGTCCCTACAACATTCTTGCCTTTAGGTCTCGGAACAAGTTCCCAAGTTTGGTTCTTCTTAATTTGATCCAACTCTTCATCCATAGCTCTAATCCAATCATCATTTTTGTTAGCTTCTGCAAAGGTTTAAGGTTCTACCATTGAAAGTAAGGCTTGTTCATCAAACATCAATTTTCTTCTTGTATTGACTCCTGCACTCTTGTCACCTATGATCTGAGTTTCAGGATGTCTCTTTAGATTCTTCTAGATGGATCTCTTGTATTGGATATTGAGGAGTCTTCATCTTCACTTCCTTGTGATTCTTCATCTCCTTTCTCTTTGTATTCTTCTTCTTGAGCACCATCATTCTTCTATGACTCTTCATTTCCTTCTTTGTCATTTGTTCTTTCATCAACACCTTGGATTTTCACTCGTCTTGGTTTCATGTCATCCACTTTTACATCTACACTTTCTATGATTTTGTGTAGCCTCACATTGTAACATATGCATGCCTTTTAGGAGGATGAATATGCTAGAAATATTCCATCATCGGTTCTAGAATCAAATTTACGAAGATCATCATCATTTCTTTTTATATAGCACTTTCTTCCAAAGACTCTGAAGTGCTTTACTGAAGTCGGTATGTCGTACCACAACTAAAAAGGAGTTTTGTCATTATTTACTCTGAGTGGTCATCTATTAAGTATAGAAACAAGTGTATATATTGCCTTTCCCCAATAGATGTCTAAAAGTTTGGCTTCATTTAATATTGTTCTATATGCCTCTTGAACAATTCTATTTTTCCTTTATGCAACCATTTTGTTGAGGAGTCCTTGGGGCTGAAAGATGTCTTTTAATTCCATTTCCCTCATATAAGGTATTGAATTCATTTGAGGTGAAATCCCCTCTATTGTCTAATCTTATAGTGTTGATTTTTAGATTAGACTCATTTTCAACATGTGCTTTGAAGATCTTGAATTTTTCAAATGGTTCATATTTTTCTTTGAGAAAGAATACCCAAATCATTGTTGGGAAGTCATCAAAGAATAACATGAAATAGTAATCTTGTTGTATACTCTTAGTCCTTGTTGGTCCACATAGATCAGTGTGAATATATTCTAATGGTTTTGGGGTGGAGTACTCCTTAGTTTTGAAACTAACTTTTGTCTGCTTCCCATGTTGACAATGCCTACAAACAATATTTGGAGGTTTTGAAATTTTGGGCAAGTCTCTTACAGCTTCTTTTCTTCCTACTTTTATAAAATTGTCAAAGTTTATGCATCCAAGTCTTGTATGCCACAACCAACTCTCATCTACTTGAATCATGCAACATTTTTCTGCATCATTTATGTTTATTACATAAACATTACATGAAGTTCTTGGTGCAACAACCACTAATTTTCCTAAGTCCCTTTTTCTAATCTCATGTTTTTGAGAGTCAAAGATGAGTATGTGTCCTTGATCACATGTTTGAATTACATTAAGGAGATTATGCTTCAAATTTTCAACTAGTAATGCATTCTCTTCTCTGGTCTTGTTGTTACCCAAACTAACAATTCCTCTTCCAAGTATTTTTGCAGATGCATCATCTCCAAAGGTAACATTTCCTTTCTCCTTTTTCTCAAGATCGAGAAATTTATCTAGATCTCTTGTCATGTGTTTTGGACACCCACTATCTACATACCATTGACTCCTTTTATTCTTGGCATATAATGCAACATTATTGTTAGGGTTAACCTTGACTTGGGAATGAGTCAAAGTTGGTTTAGGTCTAGCACATGTTTTTGGGCCCATGGTATTTGGTGACCAATGGTATTGTCCCATGATATTGCATGTAAAGAAGTCTTTATAAGGCTTGAAGAGGCTCTATTGTAAAGTGGCCTAGAGGTGAGTGGTGGCTAGCTCACTTGGCCTTGGTTAGTTTAGGTCATGGAATATAATAGATCTATTATGGTGGTTTTTCATGATTTTGGATTTTCCATGTAAACATTGTGTGTCTATCTTTAATGGTTGTTTGTCTATTTTATTTATCTAGCAAGTAATTATGGCTTAATTGCTTGTTATAATTCTAAGAACTAGTATCATAGCCATGGTTTGGCATATAGTTGTGCTTGTTGTGTTGTACCTAGTTTTTTGAATTAATTGTGGGGTGCATGTTCAGTGGTACCCAACACCCTAACAATATTTTTAGGTTCCTAGTTATAATGTAATTTCCTCGGGTGCTATAAACACAAGGTATCCCTCTTATGTGCAAAGAAGAGATGTTGCATCAAGTGTGGAATGAACCATTGGGTAGGTAGTAGGGTGACAGGTGTACTCGTAGCATAACTTGACATAGATCAAAGAGGTTGAGTCTTCGATTGCAGGAGGAATGTGAAACGCTTTAATCTCAGTTATGGGACCAAGATAGATTAACCATGTATGTGAAGAGAATTCCTAGAGAAATGGCAGTTACAACAACTAAGGACCCATGTAATTCGGTCGTTGGATTCTTTTTATATGGACATCAATGACAAAGTTAGATGCAGGTACAAAAGGAGCTTGGCAGAAAATGACCAAGAAAGCAAGCATGGAAAAGCGAGAGGATGAAGCAACGAATGGTGATGGTGTAGTCACCATGAAGAAACATGAAAAAAATTAATGGAGCAACTCGCATGTAAATGGACATATGGTTGTAAGACATGGTAACGCATGCATACCCCCAGTAACTCACCAGAAAAGTCAAGAAATAGACCTCGGTGATAGGGGAGTGTATGTGAAATACCTCGGGAAAACTTTGAGGGGGGGTTGGTGATTACTCAAAGTCAAGTTTAAAGGGGGGATTGTTAGGGTTAACCTTGACATAGGAATGAGTCAAATGAGAGCTTACTAGCGATATGTGGAACACATTGTTCATTCACATATAACATTTCAAATCACCATATTCAGAAAAACATTCTAAACAGAGATTGCATGAATATTCAATCACAAATATGGCATTCATAATGAAAACATCAGCATGAAGGAATTCATAACTATGATGATTTAAACAAAATCACAGAATACCAAAACTCAAGGAAGCTAAAACCTGGTTCAAAATAGATGTACATCTTCAGATAATAAGCCTCTAAATGAAATTACAAAGTTTATGTCTCAAGCTTTCAATATACAACTCTTGATCCCATACAAACTCTCTCAGGCTCTCGTCTAGAACCCCCTCCCACATGCTAAAACATACAATATATAGACCATCCAAGTCCCTTCTACAAATAAGAATAATTTACAATCAAAAGAAATCAAAGATCTTTTTTTTTTACCCAAAATAAAGGCAACAAAATATGATATGAAACTGGAGAATCGAGAAATCTGTTTACATATCCTGTTTTTATGACAAGTACTTTGACCGAAAAATATCTTTATTCTTCCTTCGATCTCAAGTTTCCATATGCTCTGCTTCTTCCATCAAATTGGTCACTCTCGTTGTTGCTTGGAAACCTAAGATTGATGGTTCTGGATCTGCATTTAGAATCTAATCAAATATTAATCTTGTGGTTTGAAATATGTTCTACCATCCCAATACTCTGCCACTTGTAAGGTAGCTTGATCTAGAATTATTCTTTCGAATGCTGATCCAAAATTATCACCTTCAAATGCTGAATGAATCCTTGAAATTTTAATTTTAATTATTGAGTAAAAATATGGATCTACTTCTCAATACTGATCTAGAATTGATCCTCTGTTGTCTTGACTATTTCCACCCAAGACTGCGATTTATCATTTAAATGAAACATAATGTATGCACAAAAATCAAATTCCCACCCAAGACTACGATTTATCATTTAAATCAAACATAATTTATGCACAAAAACCAAATTCGCTACCCAGCTTGACTGTGTTACATCAGAAAACGGTTATACTTGACATCTCAAGATGCAAAATGAGGAATAAGACATGCATCAGCACTGTATTGATTCCAATCGCATCGAACCACAGTTAGATTCTGCCGCAAACTCTATCCATAGAGCTTGCACTTGGGAACTGGACGTTTTCAGTTTTTTTTTATGATGATCATAAACTGGATGGTATACTCGATTTTAGTCATTCTCTCTCGATACTTTCTCTTTATGAGACGACTTCTTTATTCAACTTTTGATATAAGATTTCATCCACAACTTGTTTTTTTACACATATACTAAGGATTTGAATGTTAAATATCTCAGAGACAAATTACATAACTACACATTTATCAACACCAGCATGTCATGTGGTAAAACCCCATAGGAGAAACATCCACGCAGCCAAAGTATTGAGGCTCATTAATGAAGGAGAGATTACATGAAGGGCCTCAGCCTCTCAGACAACATCACATTACATATCCCAACCATGCACTATATACTTCATGAAAGAAGTTACATGAGTAAACTATTGCCAGTTATGCTCGTTATGAGAAACTTCCCGTAAACACCCGTAATGAAAAACCTCCCATAAACACATTAGTTTTGTTGTCATTTAACATTGAATTGTATTTGCATGTTGATTTTTGTAAAATACACAATAAGAAGAGTGCCATCGTCTCTGACAGTTACAAGCTTTGGCTCTACTTTGATTTTTGACTAAATATTTTTGTATGAGGCGAATTTGGCGAAATTCTGAGAAAAAGGGTCTCAAAGAACCACCTATATTTCCTAAACCATGATAGTTGTACGAAAACGGAGAGGGGCTTTTGTAGATAAGTCCATTCTTGACAAAAACCTCCCGTGGTTTTTACAAATTTTTCTCCAGATGTTTAGAAAGAGCCCAAAGATAATGACCAAAACATGAAATAATTTGTTGTTTAAACCTGTATAAAATAGGCTGTAAAGGTCCCTTCGACTCTTCCAAACCATGACACCCATTGAAAAACTAAGGAAAGTTTTTGTGAATCAGCCAGTGCTTAACAAAAACCTCTATTGGTTTTCAAATATTCACTTCCACGTCCTCGTAATATGTACCCAAAGACAATGACTAAAACAAGAAAATACAAGTAATTATGTCCAAAGAATACCTGGTTTTGATATACTTTGCCTTGGGAGATTTGATATTTAACAATTGGCAATTGAATAGAATTCACCAAGTTAAAGATTTGACATGAGGACAATCAAAGTTGTATCAAACTCTAATAAACCAGTTTTTCATGTCCAAGCATACTGAGATCATATTTTACTTTAATTGAGACTGGATTTAGAAGGGAGCAATAAATCTCCAATACGTACCCACAAATTAGTAGGATGCCAATATTCCAACCAAGTTGTTAGAAAAAGAGAAGTTTGAAGCATTCAAAGACAAACTTGGATTGATGCATAATTTCTTCCTTGCTAAGAGGCAATGTTGGAAATTATAGCTCGGAAAAAAACTTACATACAATTTTAGTGTCAAACGTGTCGGGTGTCGAAAGTCGTTCGAGTCAATTCTATTTTTTAATTCACTTTAGTAATAAAGTTAAACCTGTATATTTAGTTTTTAAGTCTAATAAAGTGTATCTTTAATACATTCGATATTTATACCTTTGATACCCCTAGAATGTCATCTTCTTGCTTTCATAATCCTTACTTGAGTTATGCTCAACACGTTCCATTTTATTCCTAAATATGGGGGAAAGTAGGCAACTACCTGAACCCAAGTATTTCTCAAAAAGTCGTCGATAGACAAGTGTTCCTCTCAACATCTCCATGCAAATCTACCTACCCAACCTTAAGATAGTTTCTCATTTCAATAACACACCCAAATGCATGTTCAAAACAAAAGAAGAATGCATGCCTGATAATAACCCATGTAGAGGGTGAAAGTATCACAGTTGACCCTCTCATAACACCATAGATTGTTGGGAATCAAAACATAAGTGCACCTCTCAAACAAAGATAATTAAACCTCAACTTGGAGAACATGACCCACCTAGAGACATTGGTTAAATACATAAAATTTTAATGACTATGCATAAGCACACTTATGACATGCCAAATTTTATTGACTTGCAGATTGAACTAGTGATTAACTAAGATATCCCATGTGAGATGGTTGGGATACCTCCTGATCCCCTAGCCTCGTTAACACCAATGATCCTTTTTCCAACCTTTGGGTTGGGGTTACTTCTAGATCTCAACCTGAGCAAATCCCTTACTTAGCCAAGTCTCTTCCAAATCACCCTATTTGATTCAACTTCCAATCTTCTAATTATTCCCCTCTAAATCCATATTCCATTATATAAGCCTTGCCTAATCAAAATATCATAAATTCCATTGTGGATAGCATACACTCATGTCCTAAGAAGCATAGCCTTCTCATCTAATCTTTGACTAAATTCTCCCCGAAGCTTTCCACCCTACAAGGTCGTTCCCTCTCATTTGATCTCTCTAAGCTTCCCTTTGATGTTGATCAAAATCTCAACATTGCTTCCCCCTTCTTTATATAGATTTGTCATCAAAGTGCCATCTTTAAGCAAGTTGTTGTCGATCTTGTATCTACCTTTCATTTGATTTTCAACCCTAACAATCAAGCCTTTGTATTCCCTACCTTCCACCTAGTTAACTAAACATGCATGGGATTCAATCAATTTTAAACCAAACCTATCAAGGCAGTTGAACTCACCTTATCCCTTCAGTCCAAACCATGACAACACAACTTTTTGTCCTCAAAATTGAGGTTGAGTACAATCTCCTTCTTAGGTGGATGTTATATTGGAAATATCATGCATGAATTTGGGAGGTTAGTTTGGGTGCCTTATTTCTAGTGTAGGTTTCTTCATGGATTTGGGAGACCAGTTTGGGTGCCTTATTTCTAGTGTAGGTTTCTCCATATCATGGGGACCAAAAACACAATAGAATACTCCTATAATCAATGCCATGGGAAGGTTTTATCATTATGTGATGTGTTGGCCCTTAAATATGCCTGTGTTACACTCTTCTTAGACTCCCTCTTAATTGTTTAATTTTGGAAACATGTAGTAGAATCCTAGAGCCATTCATAGCATATACACAAGAGCCAATACCTTATTTTGTCTCATGTCAGACTCTCCATAGTCCTAGAGAGTAGGATACTCTTGTTAACGACATCTTTAGAGATTCCTCTACGCCAAGGCAGTACAACATTAATATGCAAGTAAATCCAGGTATGATGAACACTCTCTTACATCATTTTCTAATCATAATATTGCTTTCATAATTGCTAGATCACCTTTCTATTGGGTCTTTTAGGGTGATCCAAGATGTTTTGTGATCCAAGATGTTTTGTGATGATACCAACTCTCGAGAGCTTTTGCTATGCAGTTTACCAAGTTGAATGAAGCTCTATCTTGTACGAGACTTTATGGAACTAGCTTAGGGATTTCAATATCGATATTAGTTTCCTTCCATACCAATATGTCCACTGCACCTTCACCCCTTTATCTATTTTGTTAGTCTCCTACTATTTTGTTTGCACCCTCACTTGGGGCAAGGTACTAACCAACATTTTGTAGATATTTGTTGATCACATACATCACACCACCAATGCTTAGGTAAGTGTAGGCATTAATCTTTTACCCTACTCTTACTCACATGGTTTATTTATTACTCTACTTTCATGGTCACATTTATGTTCACAATTAGTCTACTTTCAACGGTCATGATTAGCGATCAGATGGTTCATTTTCTCCTTAATATTAAAGGCACCCCATATGGCTTAACCCCAGATTGATTGATAATCTCTATTTAAAGAGCATGGAGCGTCACCCACTAATGATTGATTGTTGAGAGATGTTCATATAGTCTATTATATTTTTGCATTAATATTACCTAAGTGGCCATGTTGGCTAGGGTTGTGTATTGTTTCCCTCTTTGATGGTTTTCACCACGTAAGCACTGGTGTATTTATTTTTTATCTATATTTGTAAGTAGTTTCCTTAAGGTGTTTGACCTATGTAAATATGCCCAATTTTTCAATATGAAATAGGAATTTGCTACAGTGTTCTATAGTTTCAATTATCTCCCCACACCCATATGAATGTTTGCATTATATTTTCTTATTAAAAAGACTAAGTATATGAAAAAATTCGGTATAAGACTTAATAATCCAATAGATAACTTATAAACTAATAGAAAAAAATCATTAAAAACAAAATCATGTATTAAAATGCTTTAATAAAATAAGTTTAGAAGCAAAAATAACAAGCACTAGTTTTACTAATTCAAGGAAGTAAGCATGTATCAAACAGACAAGCTCTTACACATGGATATGTATTGATATTCTTAACATAAAACCAAAAGAGGGTCATTTGTAAGGAATCCACTATTACTTATTTTTTATTCTTGCGTCTTGTGAATAGAATTCCTATTTCAAGGAATTTAAGCTTCCCTGGGAAATTCAAGCCTCTCCTCTTTTTCATGATACACAAAGACTAATTAACACTGAACTGAAGTTAACCTGAACACTTATAGCTAACTACAAAAAGTAGCAGTTTTTAAAACATCTACATTTACAAAGACAATAATCAAACATCTGCACTAATGATTTTGATGGAATTACCTACATAACTTTGCAATTTTCCATAAAAAGTAAATAATGAACCTATGTTTCCAATCATTTATGAATCAGTTACTTCCTTTCCCTATTATGAGACTGGTATTTGTAATGTCCCCGACCCTCCGACCCTCCGACCGGCGAAGAAGACGCTACCAAAACATCATCTATCCGAGCAACTAGCCCCATGAACATATACATAAAAACTGAAATGCTTTGAAACTAAAACATGGATACATCATTACCATTCAACGAAAGCAAAACCGTACATTCAAGCATTCGGCATGTTCATTGTAATTCATTAAACAGTAAATACAATTGCAGAGATGAAATAGACAAGAATACTTATCCTTGAATGAAGAATTCGTCCCGCAACCAGCTACATCGCTTCAACGTTCCACCCAACCATAGGCCAGTGTGCTCCTTAATCTCTTAGCAACACTGCCACCCCCGAGTTGGGCATGATTCCCAAGAAATAAGAAACTAAGCAGACTCACACATAGTCAAAGATACACAACAGTACATAGCCAAGCCAACGTAGTTGGGTTTATCAGGCCATCAAGGAGCTGGGAAAAGCTAACTGCTAAGCTGGTGGGCTCACTGAAGAGCTAAGGACACCTGCACCAGAACTAGCCTGACTTCTAGGACACCCACACACACCCAACACAAGGAATTAGTTCCTTCTCTGCTACACAGTTACTCAGGCCCTGACTTCCCTTCCAGTGCTATTCAGGGGGTGTGGAGAAGAAAGCCAGCCCTCTAGCTCTGTCTATGAGGCTCCCGAACACACTAGGTTTATCAAGCAGACCAAGCCTTCATTCCCACTCCAAAACAGTCCAAGGACCAACCACTGCATACTCAGCAAAATCGAGCAATTCACAACTCTGGGGAAGAAGAATGAAACATTACGGTAGCCAAAATGGTGCTTCACAGCTCAGACTGAGGAAGGTGATCCAGAGTTATTCTTGGCCCTAACGTGGCCAAAACAACTCAACGATAACCCACACTCATGGGGAAAAACAACAGCCACGATTTCTCCACTGAAACAACGGGAAAGACACAGCCCGAAATTGGAAGAGGAATTAGATGCAACAAACTCTCAACATGGAGATGGATTCATATACACAGACCCACAAATTAAAGGAAATTGCACACACAACAACATCCAAAAACGAGATTTACACATACAACAACTTTCGTCCGTTTGAGAGAGAGCCCAACGTGACTGTTGGATGATGGGGAAAAAACGTTCAGGATCCAAAATCGTGAATGAGAGCTCCACACAGCCAAATCATGAGGGTAAGGCCACACAAACAAGGAAAATCGTGAATGCCCAAAAACGGCTCTCCCAACCCTCTGCGTGAGTGAAAATTGAAGAAATGGGGGTCATGGTGGCTTCTCCTGCCCACGTGAGGGTCAATCAACTCCTTGGTGGAGTGTGCGTGTGGGCAAGGACTGACAGTCCTTCCACACACCACTGCCTAGGAAATAACTACCCCCAACTAACATTAAAGGTTTTTAATTTTGGTAGTTGGATGAGACAAGGAAAGGTATGACAAAAAGGTGGGTGACAGCTAAATGAGTTCATCAATTGACACTTGGTTTTTCCCCAATGGCCCCAAGGGTTAAATAATTTCCCCCCCTATCCTTAGGAAAATCATGCCCTTTTCATTATGGTTGCATTGACATAGTTGGTTGTGGGGATTTTTAATTAAAATGCATGTTTACATGATGCCAAAATTAATATGTGCCAGTTAGCACGATATATCATCAGCAACAATTTTAATCGCCGAAACATAAAACAACTAAATCGATGGTGGGGCTTTTGCCTTTAGCTCCACACCACAATTAATTACAATATATACATCATATACATTTTAATGCAAACGGGGTCAAAACCAGGGTGTTACATTCCCCTCCCCCTTCAATAGCACTGTCCTCGATGCTTTACAGAATTGAACAAAATGCTACACTGGTATCGCCTCAGTGTTCCGCAAAATTGAACAAAAATGGATGTGCCAACCGCATGGCATCCTCCAGCTCCCACGTAGCCTCTTCAAGACCGTAGTGCTCCCATTGCACCTTTACCTGCCCTATGGCTCAGTTCCGGAGCATTGTGACCTTCCTGTCGAAGATGCGCATTGGCTCGATTTGGAACTCTCCCTCGGGTTCCACCTGAATCACATCCCAATTTATCACATGGTTAGGATCATGTACATATTTCTTAAGCAAAGAAAGATGAAAAACATTATGAGCTCTAGTGCTAGCAGGCAATACAAGTCTATATGCAACTGGCCCTATTCTTTCAAGCACTTCAAACGGCCCACAATATCTTGGTGACAGCTTGGCACAACTTCCAAGCTTTAAGGAACTCTTCTTTGCCCTCACTCTGAGGTAAACATGATCCCCAACACTGAAATCCCTGTTCACCCTATGCTTATCTGCATAGCTTTTCTGTCTGTCCTGGGCTGCTTTCAGATTCTGTCTGATCTTTACAACCTCTTTCTCCATTTCTTTGAGCAATTCTAGACCAAGCACAACCCTGTTCACTGGATTATCCCAAGTCACCGGTGTCCTACCTTCTGCCATACAAAGCTTCATACGAACTTATCCCCAAGGATGTCTGATGCCCATTGTTGTAAGCAAACTCTACCAAGTGTAGATAATCTTCCCACTTGGTTGGTTTGTCCATCACATACATACGAAGCATGTGTTCAAGCACTTGATTAACTCTCTCTGTCTGCCCATCAGTCTGAGGATGGTAGGTAGTGCTGAAGTTCAACTTTGTACCCAAATCTGCAAACAACTCCTTCCAAAAGTTGGAGGTGAACTTGATATCTCTGTCAGAGACTATTGCCTTAGGCAATCCATGCAATTTGAAAATCTCTTTCATGAAGATCTTTGCAATGTCATCAGTCTTATGCGTAGACTTAACCAGTATATAATGCGTTGCCTTTGTCAACTTGTCCACCACAAACATGATGGAATCATGCTGTCTCCAAGTCATCGGCAATCCTGTAATAAAATCCATGGAAATAACTTTCCATTTCCATTCTGTAACTGGCAAAGGCTGGAACAAACCTGCGGGGTGTTGATGCTCAACCATTACCTGCTGACATTTCATGCACCTTGAAATATATTCAGCCATGTCCGTTTTCAATCCTGGCCAAAAGTACTGCTTTCTGGCTGTAGCAATTGTCTTCTGATAGCCTGGGTGACCAGAATATGGAGCTTGATGGATTTCATCCATAACAACTCTCCTTATATCTGTTACATTTGGAATATAAATTCTGCCTTTATAAGTAAGAAGTCCATCTTCTTCCAACTTATATCCCTCATACCTCTTCTAAAGACTTTGTTGCTGCAATTTGTCTTTTACCTGCTCATACTATTCATCTCCAGCAGTATGATTAACAATCTGTTGTCTCAAAACTAATTGGCAAATACTAAGAGATGCCACATCCATTTCCTGCACCTTCCTGCTAAGTGCATCAGCGACCTTATTCTCTTTTCTCTTTATGTGCTTGATTTCAAAATCAAACTCACATAAAAACTCCAGCCATCTCGCTTGCCTAGCATTCAAAGTAGGTTGATCAAACAAATACTTTAGACCGCAATGGTCTGTCCTTAACTCAAATCTTCTTCCCATCATGTAATGCCTCCACATCTTGAGAGCATGTACTATGGCTGCAAGTTCTAGATCATGAGTGGCATAGTTTTTCTCATGTTCCTTCAACTTTCTTGATTCATAACATATCACGTGGTTGTCTTGCATAAGGACTCCTCCAAGCCCTTGTCCGCATGCATCAGTACATACCACAAAATCTTTCTCTGGGTCTGCAACCTTCAATATTGGTGCACTGGTGAGAAGGTTCTTCAACTGCTGGAAGCTTTCTTCACACCTCGATGTCCATTCAAACTTTATCCTCTTCTTTTGCAAAGAAGTGATGGCATGTGCAACTTTGGAGAATCCTTCAATGAATCTCCGGTAGTATCCTACAAGTCCCATAAAAGATCTTACATCTGTCACATTTCTTGGAGTAGACCAATTCATAATGGCTTCAATCTTTTCAGGGTCCACAAATATACCCTCTTCTGAGATAATGGTCACCTAAATACTAAATTCTATCTCTATAGAAGTCACACTTGCTCAGCTTTGCGTACAGTGGATGCTCCCTGAACAATTGCAATGTCAATCTCAAATGCTCTTCATGCTCTTCCTCATTCTTAGAATAAATAAGAATGTCATCAAGGAAAACAAGAACAAACTTGTCCAAATACCTGTTGAAGACACTATTCATAAGGCACATAAATGTAGCTGATGCATTTGTGAGACCAAATGGTACCACTACAAACTCATAATGTCCATACCTTGTTCTGAAGGCTGTCTTATGAATGTCTTCATCCTTGATTCTCGCCTTATGGTAACCAGACCTCAAGTCAATCTTGGAAAATACCTTTGCTCCTCTCATTTGATCAAAGAGGTCATCAATCCTAGGCAACGGGTATTTATTCTTCACAGTGACTTTGTTCAGTTGTCTGTAATCAATACACAATCTGAGTGTACCATCTTTCTTCTTTACAAGCAGAACTGATGCTCCCCAAGGAGACACACTCGGCCTGATATACTTCTTCTACAACAACTCTTGTAGTTGCATCTTCAACTCTAGCATCTCTGGAGTACTCATCCTGTAGGGTGTCTTGGACACGGGTGTTGCTCCTGGCACAAGTTCAATTGTGAAATCAATGTCCCTCTTTGGAGGAAGCCCTAGAATCTCATCAGGAAACACATCCCTGAATTCCTGTAACACCTGATAGTCCTCTAACCTCGGAGTTTCATCTCCTGATGTCTCCAAAATATGAGCTGCATACAACTGGCAACCCTTCCTACAGAACTTCTTTAACTGCATCGCTGAAACCTGCCGTACTAAAATCACCTTTGGAATACATTTCACAATTACGAGGTTCCCTTCTTCATTCATGCATTCGAAAGTCTTATTGTAACAGTCAAGCTTCATCCTGTGAGCTTCTAACTAATCCATTCCAATGAGAACATCATAGGAACCAAGTGGTAGAACATTCAGATCTACACGAGTGACCAATCCATTCGTGACCAATGGACATTTCTCTACCACTTAACTGACCTTTCTCTTAGTTCCAGTGGCTAGTTGGACTAACCAAGATTTCATATGCTTTACCTTCTTAAAAGCACAAATCTCCACTACTCTAGGAGTAATGTAACTATGAGTAGAACCCGGGTCAATCAAAATAGAAACAGATTGCTCAACAACCTTACCTGCTACTTCAACCACAGTTGACTGGTGATCTACTTGGCGGTCCTCCAATGCTGCATAAATCCTAGGGACTGCCCTTGCTAACCCACTGTTTCTGCTTCCTGAATGTTATAAGCTGGCCTTGCACTCTCATTCTCAAGTGGACAGTTTCGGCACATGTGGGGTCCTCCACATTTCCAGCATTGAAGTGGCACTCTATTCTGTTGTGGATCTTTAGGCTTTTCTCCTGTCATTCCAACTGGTTTACTCGCAGCTTGGGATGGCTGCTTCTGCTGATTCCTGAAGTTAGAAGGTTTGAAACCTTACTTCCTTTGGTCAAACTTCTCATTCTTCTTGTCCTTCCATGCCTTATGGTAATCTGGCTTACCTTTGCTTTGCTTATAGCAATACTTAGATGTCCTTATTGCTTCTTCAAGAGTTCTAGGTTCATAAAACTCAATTCTATCTTTGTCAGAGTGAGGCAATCCACTTAGAAAATGTTGGACCTTCACTTTTTCATCTCTGATGTACCGGACGTACCTTAATAGCTCCGAAAACTTATTTGCATATTCTTCCATGGTCTGTTGTCCCAATCTCAGCTCATGGAACTCCTTAATCTTGTAATCATAATACCTGTCAGAGAGGTATTTCTGCTTGAAATACTTCTTGAACTGTTTCCACTTAAGTCTCATTTCACTGATACTATTACTTGCTTGAAGTGTTCCCACCAAATGGATGCCCTTCCATTCAGATTGAATATTGCAACTCTTGCCTTCATGTTTCTTGAATAATCATGCACTTGAAAGTACTTCTTTATCCCAAGAAGACAAGCTTTAGCCTCTTGTCCAGTCTTTACCTCACCATCAAATGTAGGAGGTTTAGCTTTCTTAAATTCATCCCAAGAGCGATCCCTATGGTGTCTCTTTCTTTTTCTTTTATGAAAAAAGAATATGAGAAAAAGAACTGGAATCCCCGCTGGATTCTTCAGAATCAGATGATCCACTAGAAGTCCTTCTCCTTCTCCTAGTACTGCTCTTACTGCCTTCTGGTCTTGTTGTACCTCGTCCAGAGTCTATCTTTCTCTGTAAGTCCATCAAACTCTGCAACATAGCAGCATTCAACTGATGCTGTTCTTCCTGGGCTTTAATCAAGCTTCTCATGGTGGCTGCAACATCCGACGGTGTCTCTTGGAATCTCCTTCCATTGGACTCAATGTCATCATTCCCATTACGAACATTTTCTCCCATGGCATCTTCTGCTTGTTCGTAAGAATCCCGGGCATCGTATCTGTCATGGGTTCTCATAACTAAACCACCACTTACTTACCAAACTGCACTACTTGGAATACTGCTCTTGAAGGTGACTATGATTCTGCAAATGTGTTAGTAACACAAATGTTAGATGCATAACATTGATATAAATCAGAATTACTTACCTTCTCCTTGGAAAACCATAAAATAACAATTTTCCCAAAACATAGAATTTTCTTCCTCAAAGAATGTTTATCTGAGGGGGGCGACAGGGGTCAAGGGGGCTTGCCCCCTTGTGGCTTCCCTGCGCCATTACAGGGTGGGTCGAGGACAGCGCCCTCGTTTTTTTTTTTTGTAAATCTTTGATTTTCGCGCAATCTAGCGCACAAGATCGCTGCCACTTTCTCCTTTTCAGCCCTGAAAATCCACTGAAAAACAACCGAAATCTGCTGGAAAATCCCACTTGAAAAACTCAAAATTTCCTTACACAGGATCGAGTCTCATCCCAACTAACATTTCGTCGTTTCGACAGTCCAAACAACTAACTTCCTTCGCTGTTCATCGGAGGTCAGGTGCACTGTTCATTGGGAGGATAGTCCATTAGACAACCGCAACGATGGACGTTCAATTCACTAACTTCATCCGACGTAGCTCATCGACAACTAAATTAACTAAGTGTCGGCAATGTGTCCAACTAACCATCGCCAATGGCCGACGATTCCAGGACTTAGAAATTTTCTTGAAATTTTCCTTTAGCCTTCCTTTTCACCGCTTGATCGGCTCCATTCTCTTCTTTTCATCGGCGAAATAGTTCCATCAACAGTCGCAACGACGACCCACCATCTTCGATCTTCTTCCGATCGATGACCCAATTTGTTGAGGCATAACCTAATCGGTATCGACAGTCTTTTCTCGTCGAAAGACTAGTGCTCTAGGATTCCGAAACGGCGGCACGCGAAACACTATCTTCTTCTGATAGTCGACAATTTCAGGCCTTAGAAGAATTTTAAAGTTTCTCCAACCTAGGAGTTTCATTCTCTGTTGCCTCCAAAATATGAGCTGCATACAACTGGCAACCTTTCCTACAGAACTTCTTCAGCTGCATTGCTGAAATCTGCCTCACAAAAATCACCTTTGGAATACCTCTTACCACTACTGGGTTCACTTCTTCATCCATGCATTCGAAAGTCTTATTATAACAGTCAAGCTTTACCCTATGAGCTTCTAACCAATCCATTCCAATGAGAACATCATACGAACCAAGTGGTAGAACATTAAGATCCACACAAGTGACCAATCCATTCATGACCAATGGACATTTCTCTACCACTTCACTAACCTTTCTCTTAGTTTCAGTGGCTAGCTGAACTAACCAAGATTTTCTATGCTTTACTTTCTTAAAAGCACACATTTCCACTACTCTAGGAGTAATGTAACTGTGAGTAGAACCAGGGTCAATCAAAATAGAAACAGATTGTTCAACAATCTTACCTGCAACTTCAACCACAGTTGACTGGTGATCTGCCTGGCGCTCCTCTAGTGCTGCATAAATCCCAGGGGCAACCCTTGCTACTTAACCCACTGTTTCTGCGTCTTGAATGTTGTAAGCTGGCCTTGTACTCTCATTCTCGAGTGGACAATTCCTACACATGTGGGGCCCTCCACATTTCCAACATTGGAGTGGTTCCCTGTTCTGTTGTAGCTCTTTAGGTCTTTCTCCCATCACTTTGGCTGGCTGCTTCCCAGCCTGTGACGGTTGCCTCTGCTGATTCCTGAAGTTAGAAGGTTTGAAACCTTTCTTCCTTTGGTCAGACTTCTCGTTCTTCTTGTCCTTCCATGTCTTATCGTAATCAGGTTTTCCTTTGCTCTGCTCATAGCAATACTTGGCCTTACTTATTGCTTCTTCAAGAGTTCTAGGTTCATAAAACTCAATTCTATCTTTGTCAAATTGAGGCAATCCACTCAAAAAACGTTGGACCTTCACCTTTTCATCTTTGATGTACCTGACATACCTCAATAGTTCCAAGAACTTATTGGCATACTCTTCCATGCTCTGCTATCCCAATCTCAGCTCATGGAACTCCTTAATTTTGTCATCATAATACCTGTCAGAGTGGTATTTCTGCTTGAAATACTTCTTGAACGGTTTCCACTTAAGTCTCCTTTCACTGATCCTCTTTACTTGCTTGAAGTGCTCCCACAAAAAAAGAAGGCCCTTCCATTCAGATTGAATATGGCAACCCTTGCCTTCATGTTCCCCGAATAATCCTGAACTTGGAAGTACTTCTTTATCCCAAGAAGCCAAGCTTCAGCCTCGTGTCCAGTCTTTACCTCACCATCAAATGTAGGATGTTTAACCTTCTTAAATTCATCCTGAGAGCAATCCCTATGGTGCCTCTTTCTCTTTCCCTTGCGAGAAAAAGAGCTTGGAATCCCCACTGGATTCTTTTGAGTCAGATGCTCCACTAGAAGTCCTTCTTCTTCTCCTGGTACTGCTCTTACTGCCTTCTGGTTTTACTGTACCTTGTCCAGAGTCTATCTTTCTTTGCAAGTCTGTCAAACTCTGCAACATAGCAGCATTCAACTGATGCTACTCTTCCTGGGCTTTTATTAAGCTTCTCATGGTGGCTGCAATATCTCGCGGTGTCTCTTGGAATCTCCTTCCATTAGACTCTATGTCATCATTTCCTACTCGGACATTTTTTCCCATGGCATCTCACGCACGCTCGTAGGAATCCCGAGCATCATATCCGTCATGGGTTCTCATGGCTGAACCACAACTTACCTTACCGAACCGCACTACCTGGAATACTGCCCTATAAGGTGACTCAGATTCTGCAAAATGTGTTAGTAACACAATTGTTGGCTACATATCATTTATACAATCATAATTACTTACCTTGACTGGGAAACCTCATATTAACAATTTCAAAAAGGCTTTTCTTTTCACAAAAACAACTATCTGAAGGGGACGAGGGGGGTCAAGGGGCCTTATCGGATCCATCTTCATTTGTCTTCCGATGCCATATCGGGTCCATCTTCATCTATCTTCCGATGCCATATCGGATCGACCTTCCGCTATCATCCGACGCTTCGGCTGATCGATCTTCTATTCTTTTTCGATGCTTCGGCTGACCGATCCTCTATTCTTTTCCGACGCCTCGGATCGATCTTCCCCTATCTTCCGACGTTTCGGCTGATCCTCTAATCTTTTCCAAGATTTCCTATACTTACAAAAAATTCTGAAGAAAAAGTTCTGAATTTTTCTTTCTTCTCCTCTTCCTCTTCTTCCTCTTTCCGCCGTCGTTTTGGCTCCCTTCCGGCGAGCCTTGCCGACACCTCGGCTCCATCTGGCCGAGAGCTTCGGCTCCTCCCAGCCGAGAGCTTCGGCTCTGCTTCAACGAACGCCTTCCGACGATTTTGTTACTTAGAGAATTTTTCGAAATTTTCCTCTTCGTTTTCCCTGTCTGCTAGGTATTGGATTCCTAGCCGATGTATCGGCTCCTCCCAGCCAAGACCCTTGGCTCCTTTCAGCCGAGACCTTCGCCTCCTCCCAGCCAAGACCATCGGCAAAATTTCAAACTTGGACAATTTTCGAAATTTCTTTCCGCTTGGTTTCTTTACCGAATGGGCTTCAGCTTAAGTCCTCTAACGTATCGAATGGGGCTTCAGCCTAAGCCATCCGACGTATCAGACATGCTTCAGTCTAAGCCACCCGATATTTCCCATACTTTTAAAAAAAAAAATTTGAAATTTTCTAAAATCTTCCTGATTTTCTCATTTTTCCTCTGCTGAGCAGAGGGCAACCTGCCCCTGTCACTGCTTCTTCATGGCCCATTGAGGCCCATGTTGCAACGTGGGCTCTAATACCACACTGTAACGTCCCCGACCCTCCAACCGACGAAGAGGACGCTACCATAACATCATCTATCCGAGCAACTAGCCCCATGAACATATACATAAAAACTGAAATGCTTTGAAATTAAAACATGGATACATCATTACCATTCAGCGGAAGCAAAACCATACATTCAAGCATTCGACATGTTCATTGTAATTCATTAAACAGTAAATACAATTGCAGAGATGAAATAGACAAGAATACTTATCTTTGAATGAAAAATTCGTCCCGCAACCAGCGACGTTGTTGCAACGTTCCACCCAACCATAGGCCAGTGTGCTCCTTAATCTCTCGACAACACTGCCACCCCCAAGCTGGGCATGATTCCCCAAGGAATAAGGAACTAAGCAGACTCACACATAGTCAGGCCATCAGGGAGTTGGGGAAAAATAACTGCTAACTGGTGGGCTCACTGAAGAGCTAAGGACACCTGCACCAAAACTAGCCTAACTTCTAGGACACCCACACACACCCAACACAAGGAATCAGTCCCTTCTCTGCTACACAGTCCCTCTGGCCCTGAATTCCCTTCCAGTGCTATTCAGGGGGTGTGGAGAAGAAAGCCAGCCCTCTAGCTCTGTCTATGAGGCTCCAGAATACACCAGGTTTATCACGCAGACCAAGCCTTCATTCCCACTCCAAAACGGTCCAAGGACCAACCACTGCATACACAGCAAAATCGAGCAATTCACAGCTCTGGGGAAGAAAAATGAAACAGTACGGTAGCCAAAATGGTGCTTCACAGCCCATACCGAGCAAGGTGATCCAAAGTTGTTCTTGGCCCTAACGTGGCCAAAACAACTCAGCGATAACCCACACTTGTGGGGAAAAACAACAGCCACGATTTCTCCACTGAAACAATGGGAAAGACACAGCCCGAAATTGGAAGAGGAACCAGATGCAACAGACTCTCAGCGTGGAGATGGATTTGTATACACAAACCCACAAATTAAAGGAAATTGCACACACAGAAACATCCAAAAACGAGATTTACACATACAGCAACTTCCATCCGTTTGAGAGAGCCCAACGTGACTGTCGGATGATGGGAAAAAAACGTTCAGGGTCCAAAATCGTGAATGAGAGCTCCACACAACCAAATCGTGAGGGTAAGGCCACACACACAAAGGGAAAATCGTGAATGCCCAAAAACGGCTCTCCCAACTCTCTGCGTGAGTGAAAATTAAAGAAATGGGGGTCGTGGTGGCTTCTCCTGCCCACTTGAGGGTCAATCAGCTCCTTGGTGGAGTGTGCGTGTGGGCAAGGACTAACAATCCTGCCACACACCACTGCCTAGGAAATATCTGCCCGCAACTAACATTAAAGGTTTTTAATTTTGGTAGTTGGATGAGACAAGGAAAAGTGAGTAAGACAAAAAGGTGGATGACAGCTAAATGGGTTCATCAATTAACACTTGGCTTTTCTCCAATGGCCCCAAGGGTTGAATAATTTCCCTCCCTATCCTTAGGAAAATCATGCCCTTTTCATTATGGTTGCATTGACATAGTTGGTTGTGGGTATTTTTAATTAAAATGCATGTTTACATGGTGCCAAAATTAATATGTGCCGGTTAGCACGATATACCATCGGCAACGATTTTAATCGCCGGAACATAAAACAACTAAATCGATGGTGGAGCTTTTGCCTTTAGCTCCACACCACGATTAATTACAATATATACATCATATACATTTTAATGCAAACGGGGTCAAAACCGGGGTGTTACAGTATTAGACTTTGACCAAAACACGGTTTGGAGTTGTAATAGTAATGCGTAAGTTAATTATCCATGTTGAACATATGACGCTATTCAATGTTGGGTCTTTATTGCAAAGTTTGCAAACTTAGATTTAGCTTTCTGTAATGCTGGAATGGTTATGATATGCCTTTCTATAAGGGTGCAGGAATCATTTCCTTTCCAAAGAATGGATGACTTCATCATCACATTCCTTCTAGTTGATCGAGTAGAAATTTTTAGAATGCATTACTTCATCATCACATTCCTTCTAGTTGATCAAGTAGAAATTTTTAGAATTTATGGCATTGTGTTGTTGGATGATACTGATTACTAGATGTGGTGGAAACAAACCACACAGATGTAAGGATGATACTTGTCAATTTCAAACCATAAATGTTTGTGAAGGTTAAAATTATGGAAAGCAACATGAAGAGCAATTTCCCAAGGAAAGACTACGGAGTATTTGATTTGGTTCATACAAATATTTGCAGATTATGCATACAATGCAAAGAGGTGCTGAGCATTTGAGCACATTTGTTGATGCGTTTCTAGGAGGAAACGTATTGCTTTCCTTAAATCAAAATCATTAGAGTTTGGACTCAGTATTACTGAATTACTGTGTCAACTGACAAGGATATCTTAAAGTTTCTTAGTAAGTTGAGATGTAAAAATAACAAAGGATACCTATCGTCATAATTCAACTAGTATTTTAAGAAGATAGCTTGCAATCGGCAAAATCATTTTGCACATAAGCAGTGGTTACAGCCCATGTGCAGAACAGGTAGAATCCTTCTTAGCTCATTTAAGAGGTGACTCTCAAGCTTTTGAAATATGTGTCCGCGGACAGATAAATAGAAATCATAGATATGACAGATCCTATAGAAATGCAGTGGGAAGCTTCCTGTATGCAATGGTCTGTATTCTGTAGAAGGTCAGATCTTGCATTTGCAGTAAGCTAAGTCTCAATTTATGGCAGATCCAGCTCCACAGCATTGGTAACAAGTAAAATAATTTTATGAATATGTAAATGGGTCAGTTGATTTTGTTTCCGACTTCAATGGGTGAACTAGAAATTTGCAACAACTTACAAGATTCCATGATGCCAAGTGGGCAAGAAATTGACACTAAGAGATCCAACATTTGATATCGTTACCTGTATAGCAGGACTCAGGAGCAATATCACAGTGCATTAGAAACAATCTACTGCTGCACTTTCAAGTATTGAAGTAAAAAATGTTAATTTTAACTGCACAAACAACTCGGAACTGGTATGGTTGAAAAGATTTCTTACTAACATTGGAAAAAGAAAGAACATCAAGTAGTTTTACAGTGACAAGCAAGGTTGTATCAATGTTACCAGACTCGACTCGACTTGAAAAAATAGTCACAGAAAAGGTCTTTGACATTAATATGAAAGTTTACAATGTCTATATAATGAAAATTTTCACTAATAACTTGTTTCAAAGTACATAAGATGATCTTCTATACTTGAAAAAGCCATAGATTCGGCACAGTCGATAGGTCTGTTGGTTATGTGTTTTTAAATCGGGTCCAAAAAGCAAAATGAATTCCTTTTTGTTTTTTTTTCCATATCTTTTAGGGTCTAACAAGCTGCCAGTCAAACTCGCCAAATAAATCTGAATTGCATTTGATGTACAAGTCTAATAAATCTGAATTGCATTTGATTTACAAGTCCGAGACATACTCACGAGTCAAAATTGCAAATGTAACTTGAGGTTGAGTGGGAAACCGAGGGACTTGGCCCAATTTCCTCAAAAGGAAGAGCAAAACTTGGGAGTCGAGTCTGACTCGAAAGAGTCCGGTATCACTATTGTACCACTGTCATGACGAATCAAGCATATAGACATACACCATCATTTTGTAAAGAGATAGTGGTCAACAAAGAATTAGAACTTTAATTCTGATTTTCGTAAGAAATGATAATATGGTGGAACCCAAAATTAGGCTAAATTCACCCAGCATTACCTACTACCAAATTTAATCTGAATGGACGTTGTCTAAATGTTAAATACGGTTTGTCATGCATACAAACTAAGTGGGAGTGATGGAGGTGTAGCATTTCCTTACTCTCCTTGTATTGTTTTATTTTTCTTCTAAGTGCATATAACATGCAATAACTCCAATATACGGATAATAGTAAGTACATAACTCTATAAAAACAAGTCTCAAAAAATGTCTTTCTATGGTCTAGGGAAGTTTTTGAATGGCCTCACGGAAGTCTTTTAATGGTCTTCAATGGTCTTCAATTGGTGAAGTGTTTCTATATTTGTGAACGCAAAAAATTGCTCAACTAGCTCTATATGGCCTAAACCATATACAGACATTGTTTTTCTATCTTTTTTCCCTCATTTTTGACCTCCATAACTATGTTTTAACCTTATGCTCTCTCAAAAAGCTCAAAAAATATCAGAAAGGACCTAAAAACCGGGCTTAAACACCTAAAAAAATGGCTTAAAAACCCTCAAAAGAGCTAAACACCCACAAAGGGGCTTACAAACCCTAAAAGAAAGAAAATGACAAGAAAAACTATAAAATAGTGTGGAGGTCTCCATCACCAAATTCATTTTTTCTGTCATTTGTGAGTACGGTGATAGTCATTTCTCTCACAATACCCACATCATTTGCCAAACATTCCATTGACCCACCATCTCCCCACCTTGTACGTTGAGGCATCCTCCGTACCATCAAGCCTTGTGGAGAGACGATACCATCCAAGCTAGGGCATGGTAGACCAATTTTAAAGAAAAAAGGTATATTTGTCACATCTTGTTTATGTTAGTTTAATAGTTTGTTTATTGTTTATTATTGCTAATCGTTTATTTGCACCTTGTTTTTTAACCATTTGAACTCTACCCTTCTGACTCTTTAACGGAAGGAAGGTGCATTAGCACGTAGCCAAGGTGAAAACCCCGCTACAATATTGACTTACATTCTTTTGATAACTAAATATCTAAGTACATAAATTCAAAGAAAATAAACAACAACTTTATGAAATTAATATAGAAGTCTTTTATAATATATTAACACCTAATTAAGTATTTAAATGTATTATGAGAAAACATAACTCTTTAGATCAACTGATCAATACCAACTTCCATATCCTATATTTTCCAAATTATCAACTTAAAACATAATTAAGTGGGTTAACTCTCTATACGGCCATTTTGCCCATCCAGTGAGTTTTAAAAGGCAATTAAATTTTTTTTAAATCTAATCATGTGTTGTTTAAATAGTGATTCTAAATATTAATTATGCAAATTTAAATTTAGATTATGCAAATTTAAATATTTTTTTAAATTTTAAAGATGTTCCAAAATTTTACCAAAAACATGCTGGCGGGAAATAGCAAAATCGTCAAACGTTTAAGCCACCCGGTCTAAACCTACCTTTCCTTAATACCGAAATTATTCTATCTGCTTTTGTAATTTATAATATCTCAGCAGGATGCGCTGATAAAATCGAGAAAACCCCAATTAGATGTTATTGTATCTGCTGTTGTAAATTATAATAGGTAAGCAAGATGCGCTGATAAGACCGAGAAAACCCCAATGTTAAGCAGCCTAATGTGACTCACCTCATTTGTCTAAAGTTTCCGTTAAGAAAATCATTTCTTATCATAAAGTTTTCAATTAACTACCTTAGACTACAGTCAGCTAAAAACCCCTGTTGCAGTCAGATGCGTAAATCACTCTCTATATTCCGAAATACAAATCCTTTCAAATTTTGTTGTTCACACATTTTAGGTTTTGTATTCTGGATGCCCCACTATATGGGTCTATTCCTTCAACGCAAGGATTCTATCCCTTGAACGCTTAACTAAGGATTCTGTCCTACAAACATCAAACAACTTGCAAGAGAACTTGATGGAAACACAAATTCATATGAAATAAAGTTTAGGACAAACATCAAACAACTTACAAGAGAACTTGATAGAAACACCAACTCATATGAAATAAATTTCAAATATCAGTAACATGATTTGCCTACAGATTAAAATCTGTACCCGAGATGATGGCACGAGGTGATGGCAGTAGGTTTATGAATTGAGTGATTGCCGTCACTGTGTTTTTAGTTGCAACTTCTATAAAGATGCCAGATTTGTTTTCTTCGTGAGAACCTTCTGCACTGGGGTGCACTGGGGTCAGATACCAATGCTCTCATAGCTATGAAGGGCTTACCCTCGCTCAGGCAAATCTGCACCCAAAAAAAAAGCCACCTATATCAGAAGATGGTCTGTACCTCCTAATCAATTAGGGTTTTAGCCCTCCTAAAAGCAGGACACGAGCTTGTAGTTTAACAAAAAAGTTGTATCGCTTGCTTGGAAAGCGAGCTGTATTCTCATCTAAAGCTACTGTAATCACACCTGGTGGCGCCAAGCGATAAATAAAATAATAATATCACAAAAAAAATTGGAAAGGCCTTAATTACCATTGCAACTCCTGCACTCTCCATATCGAAAGTAGTGAAAGCGAGCTGTATTCTCATCTAAAGCTACTGTAATCACACCTGGTGGCGCCAAGCGATAAATAAAATAATAATATCACAAAAAAAATTGGAAAGGCCTTAATTACCATTGCAACTCCTGCACTCTCCATATCGAAAGTAGTAACATTAAACTTGTCACGGAGGAAGCTTTCATAAGCAGCATTCGCCACAAAAACGTTGGCACTGCATCCCCTCTGCACTCTTACAATCCTTGGCTCGTGGGAGAGACATGTCGAGTTCACACAAGAATCTAACTTCACATTCTGTTGTTTACACAGCACCAATTCAAAATATAAAAACCAATATATTTGTTTTAAGGTCTAACATTAACCCTTGCAGTCCATGGCCCCCAAAACAAATACCTCTATTTTTTGTGCAAGCTCATAATAGGACTGCGAAACGGGAATCCAAAACACCTGTTCCCGGACCTCTGGAGTTCCATTCACTGGAAAAATCTCATCGGCTTGAAACCACACATTATTCAGCTGATTATCAATGTCTTTCCCTAACGGAGTACTGTAATTGGCAAAATTGAGGTATCCAATGTCACGGGTGTAGTCCCCATTCTTTTCCAAAGGGAGCTCATCGTTCTCTCCTTCTCCATGTTTCTAATTCAATCAAGCACTAATTAATCAACAAATTTATCTCAATTTGCTAAACTTCGAAAAATATATATAACAAAGGCCAAAGGGAAAAGTTCAAGACCTGCCAACTCCAAAGGCCTGTATGAGCCCACTGACGGGGAATGGTAACATCTCCAATATGAAGACCAGAGTATGCATTACCGGCTGTACCAAAGTGTATAACCCCATAAACAGGGAAAAAGCCAAGCAGAATCTGAGTGGCCACTCCTGCGTTGATCTGCATTATCTTCTATCTTTTAACATGCTTTGAGATCTAATTGATATATGCAACCCCCTTTCTTAGAATGAAAATCATTTTTTTGGAATTCAATCAAAATACATTAACATATAAGAACAGAATTGTACTAGGCATTGGAATTCAAATAAAGAATCAAATTTTACACAAAATTACATTCACACATAAGGTTGTTAATGGGTATTGAAATCAAGGATATTGGGAATAAAAATTGAAAATTTAAATTTAATGTAAACAAATATCATTTACTGTGTAATTAGAATCAAAATCCAAAAATCTAATTAAACCTATAGGTGTTTATATCTTAAAATTTGGAGTGGAGTAAGCCTTATGCTTTTTCCAGATTACAAAGGATAAGACAAGTGTACTGTGCAGATTGATTTTATGGCGGTAATGGTAGCTATGCCTAAATAACTGGTAGTTGTTGAGTCCATTGAATGTAGTTTGGGTGCTTGAGAGGAATTATTGTTACCCTCCCTACCTCAAGTTCAATTTGTGCAAATAAGCATCCTCGAGACCAGCTTAACCTTAATGATGAGGACTCTACCTCCAAACATAGCGCAGCCTCAGCCCGGTTCAACTCATCGAAGGCTTTCTGACCAATGTACTATGATTTGATAGCTGATTTGTACTATAAAGTAATTGCTAACAGTTGATTGCAGGTTGATTTCGCGGATCGCCGTTAATTTCAAATTTGATTCGATCATCCAGTGATTCCACGCTTAGAGCTCGGCTCACCCTTGAATATCATGTGCCTAAAATGGGGTTCTGACCTTTATCACGTCAGCAAAATTGCAAGCAAAGGCAGGGTCTCTACACAGCATGTGCGGAGCTTAAATGACATTGATGATTTTGTTAAGCTTTTATATAATGATTGAGTATATTATGTAATCTAATCATACCTTAATTTTTCAAAAATATTTATATGATTAAACCACATATAATAACTAATAACTTGTTCATAACACTTAAAAAAACTAACCAATATAATGGTGTAATTGTTATCACCATTAAAATAAAAATAAAAAAACAAATTATCACTAAACATTGACAGAGTCATCATGATTTCGTCAATCAATGTTTCTTACCATTCCTAGTCCTGTCATGACCGCAATGACTCTGTGATTCATCACTCTTCCTATGCGAAACCTCCGACCTTCATTGCATAAAGTATATACATCATGAAATAACTGCAACTTATAATATTCGAAGCTCCAAGAAAATGCAGAAAACTCTAAGTTTGATAATGACCACAGAGGTCTAAGTTCGAAACCTCTGACCTTCATTGTATCAAGTATATACATCATGAATAAACTGTGAAAATAAAGAAATCTCAAGTTTAATAATGACCAGAGATGTCTAAGTTTAATAATGACCAGAGAATAAGGAAAACTCTAAGTTTGATGATGACCAGAAATGTCGATACATGGGCTGTCTTCGTCGGCCATGAAAACAGGAGATTGGAGAAGAGGGTTCATTTCGAATTTGTTAAAAATTACTAGGCCCAGATACGGTCCGGCCTGATTGATCTGGTGGATCCGACTGAGGAGCTCTGGCGAATAATGTGCGTTCGTTCCAAACAATAGGATCAGCATTACAGGCAGAATAGAAAGCATCTGATTTCGTTTGGAAGCCATGTCCATCGGCCTTCTCTGTGTGTAGGGTTTCTAGGGTCGTTTGTGCTGCTCCCGAGTCCCGCTCCCCTGTAACATCTCTATCGTGGATCCCAATTTCTGTACGGCTCTTTTTTAAATCATATGCATTATCTTTGCTTTTGAGATTGTCAACGTGGGATTAACACGTTAAGTATCTCTTATTTATTTTATTACTATCTATTAATTATTTTGTTAACATAATTTTTTTAAGGTGGTATAGGGTTTTGAATCTGGGTGGAGACGGATCTCTTATTTATTTTATTAATATCTATTATTTATTTTATTAACATAATTTTTGTAAAGTGTTATAGGGTTTTGAATCTGGGTGGAGACAGCTATAGCAGAGTGCCTGAACCACTCAGCCAAAAAAACATAAAACAAATATGGACAATACATTTATCTTTTTATACACATAATCCTAAAATTTAACAATTTTTCTTTAACCAAATTGTAAAAAAATAAATAATTAATTAATCAAAATTTAAACAATGAAATATGAGTCTTTTTATACATATAATCTTATAATTTAACAATTTTTCCTTTAACCAAATTGTAAGTAAAATAATTAATTAATTAATCAAAATTTAAACAATGAAATGTGGATGAAGTTAAGAACTAACCATCATTGTAGAACCCTAAAAACCTTATCTACCCAATCAAAATCATTCATGAAAAAACAATTCCTCATGTACAGAAATCAAGGTTTCATTGAAACTTCTAACTACCAATAAATAATTTAACAATTTTTCCTTAACCAAATTGTAAATAAAATAATTAATTAATCAAAATTTAAACAATGAAATGTGGGTGAAGTTAAGACCTAACCATCATTGTAGAACCCTAAAAACCTTATCTACCCAATCAAAATCATCCATGAAAAAACAGCTTCTCATGTACAGAAATCAAGGTTTCATTGAAACTTCTAACTACCACTAAATGATTTCAAAGGGAGAATTAATATCAATATAAGAACTTAAAAAACATGCCAAATAGCTTCAAACCCGCTAGAGTTAATATTCTATAAACTAGTAAATGTTTTTAACATCTTCATGAACATCATTATATTATGAAAAATAGTTTATGGAAATAAAAGTTGTATCTAGTATAGTGGATGCATTTTAAATGTTAAGATCTAAAATGTTAAAAATTGTGAAATTGTATTTTAAATAATGGTATCAAAAAATTGTGAAATTGCAAACTTAAAAATGATATAAAGTAAGCGAACCTAAATAATATAAAATCAATATTTTTGAAAAAACTATATAAATAAATAGATGTGTATTTATTGATTTGTTTGTATTAAAGAAGTTCTTGATGAGTCTCTTAAAATTGATAAGATAAAAATATACCAAGCCCTAACTAAAAAGAAAAAAATGAAATATATTCATAAAAGACAAGAAAATCTCTTACACCTCTCTAAGGTGGCTCTTAAGAAAATATGGACGCAGATTTTAACTATAAAAACTAAAGATTCTTAAGAAATTATGGAGGCATAATTTTAATGAGAAAAACTAAAGATAATAATAGAATTACTTTGTAGAACTAGAATTCCTACCTTAAAAAGCTTTATGAATCCCCAAATGTCATAGATAACTTTGAAACCCTCCTGACAACAGAAGAAGTTTTATCATTAGAAGACATAGATTTTGGGGTTAAGCATCTGACAAATGGAAAAGCTAAGGACATTGAAGGTTACCAGGCGGAAATCTTAAAAATTGGAGGTCTTGTCCTCATCCCTCACATCCACAAGTTATTCAATCAAGCGGTCAAAAAAGGGTTCCCTAAACCATGGACTCAGAGCCTCATTATCCCTATTTTTAAAAGTGGGGATACAAATAACCCCTCTAATTATTGTACAATTATTATTAGCCCTCTCTTAGCTAAGTTATCTGGTATTATTTTGGAAAAGAAGCTCAGCATATGGCTTGAAAGTGAAGGTAACCGGGCTAAAGGCCAAGCGAGTTCTAGAAGGTAGCACTCAACAACGAACCACCTCATTACGCTCAGGATCATTGCGGAGGAATGTCATAATGATAAATTCAATCTCTTTTGTTGCTTTGTGGACTTCAGAAAGGCTTTCAATACAGTACCTAGAAACAACCTATGGAACAGATTAGAAGAGCTAAAGGTTCCTTTCAAGTTGAGAGTTGTCACAATAAGGTTATACGAGAATGTCATTGCCAAGTTTAAGAGCAATGAGGCGTGGTTGAAATATATTAAGTGTAATAGCAAAGTTAAACAAGGTTGCCCCCTCTCCCCTACCCTGCTTGGCATTTACATCGATAAGCTAGAAGGTTTTTTAGAGGAAGCAGGTTGTGTTGGCACTATCTTAGATGGAATAGTCATCATCATTCTTCTCTATGCTAACGATATTGTTCTTTTGGCCATGTGTCCATCTGATCTTGATAGGCAGCTAAGACTTCTTAAGGATTTCTGCTTTAGCATGGGTATGACTGTTAATACTGACAAAACAAAAATTATGATTATCAAATCCAAGAAGGACACTTACGCTAATTTTGTGTATGACAATAACAACTTAGAGGAAGTGTCTTCTTACAAATACTTAGGAATTGATAATCATCACAAGCTTGACTGGAACAATAGCATTGAGAAAAGGATTAAGGGAGGGTGGAAAGCTTATTTTGGTCTCGAAAATAATTGTAAAGGGGCAAACCTCATGATGTGGGATAAAAAGAAGCTCCTTTTTGAAAATTTAGTCACTCCTGTTATCTTGTATGGGTGTGAGGTTTGGGGGTGCAACATCTCTAGAGAATCCTAGAGGAAAATTGAGCAAATCCAGAAGTGTTTTATAATGTATAACCTCAAAATTAAAAGCAATACACCCTACCCTATTCTCCTTATAAAAGTGGGTCTTCGCCTATCGAAAGCCTTACTATGACTAGGATCCTACTATACAAGCACAAAATCAATAACATGGGAGACCAAAGACTTCCTAAGTTAGCTTTAAATTCTAGCCAAAATCACCTAAGGCTCAAGCGAGGTTGGTATAAAGATACCAGGGCCTGGTTAAACCATTGGGAGATCGACAAAACTGTTGCATTGCAAAATATTAATAACATTAAAAACATTGTTACTTCTAAGTCTAAAGAGAAAATGTGGTGTGAGAAATATTTAGAGGCTAAACGAAAATTAAGATATTATAAAGAGGTCATCAATCCTACTCTAGAAGATCAAAAGTATCTCTCTGTTTTAACTAGTTCAAAGAAAAAAAATAATATAGCCAAGATAAGAACGAACTCTCATGAGCTGCATAGTGAAAGAGGTCCTTGGGCAGTTACTAAAACACCATGGGTGGAAAGGATCTGCCATGTCTGTGAGAATATGAACATTGAGAATGAAAATCACTTCCTCTTAGAGTGTCGTGCGTACACCCACATTAGATCTCAGTTTCATAATCTTTGTTGCAACACCGACCTTCCTAGCCTTTTAACTTGTCAAAATTACAGTGAGCTCGGGACACTTCTGTCCAAGATCTTTGACCATAGAAATACAATTTTAAAATAAACTAAATAATCTGTTTCTTTAGGTCCGATAGACCAAAGTTTGGTCTCAGGGGACGTTAACCACCATCATCATCGTTATTGTTTTGACATCAATATTTAATATTATTAATATATGAACCATTTTTAGAATACTACATTATTTTAAAAGTATCAAAATCAACAATACAATCAATACAATTTTTCATAATAAAAATTTCAAATTTAAATTATAAATAAAAATCAATTAAATCATAATTACAAATATTAATAAAGCAACTTATCTTCTTTTATAAATAATAATACATAATCCAAAACTCCTATTATTGTTTCAAAATAAAAGAGATTAATAATGAATTAAAAAAATATTAAACTATAATTATGATTTTTAATATTTTTATTTGTTTAAAAGTTTATTTTAAAGATACATTAAACTTTAAAAAAATGGAAAATGAGAAAAAATTTCATATTTTAAAAAGAGCATAATATTAAAATTGAGTATTTTGCTTTTGAAAATTAGTTTAAAGATTTTATAAAAGAAAATTAAGAATACTAATGGTACTATTCCCATACAAACATATGGATTGCAATTGTATAGTTTTTTGGAATATGGAGTGACAACACTACAACATTGAAGTGATAGCACTAGAACATTATACCATAAATATTTCATGAACTTTCTAGAGTTTTAATAATATTTGTAAATTTTATTTTATTTTTGTAATTTTAACTAATGTTGTCAACTATAAAAATATTATTTTTCAAGGCCTATAAACCAATGAGTTCAACACACATGATAATAAATTGAATAAATAATTAATATTATTTTTCTCAAACTTCAAAAATATTTTTGATTTCTTTGTCAAACTAATAGGATGAAGTGAAACATATAATCTCTACTTAGGATTAATGATATGACAACCATTATGAGTGTAATTGTAACTAAAATGAAAATGAAAATAAAAGTTAGAGAATTGAAAAATAACCCATAGGTTTTAGAAGACTTGTGATATGTAAGATAGTTATAAAATTAGGAAAAGACTGGATAAAGGGATTTTTATGGGAAAGTACATTGAATATGAGAAACTATAGAAGGTTGAGAGGCTTTTTGGATCAATGGTGGAAAAGGAATGCTTGCTAGATGTTATGGTGTATGACACGCTCTTGCATATGTTATTAGATAGGTACTTCAAAGAGGAGGTGATTATAAATATTAAGAGTTTGCTTGATGAGATTATACATAGCAAAGAGGCATGCTTATGAGGTGGTCACATCCAATGTCGATAAATGAGTTATCAAATTGGGTGAATTGAGAGAGGCCTTGAAAATATTTAGCAAAATGATTGAAGTTATCTTTAGGCCATATATGATGGTGTTTGCAATAAATGGCTCAATGGGATTTTATGCAACGTATTAGTGGATGGAAACTATAATGTTGATGTTGCAACATACTTAATGTATTGTAAAGGACTTTGGTTATGAAAGGAGGACTAGAAGGTGAAAAGTAGTTTTCATAAAATTGAGAACGGGAATACGATCAGTAATTACAACCCAAAAAGAAAGCTAAGTCATGACGCATAGGGGATTACCATCAACACCCATGGGTGTTTAGTGTAGTTTTATTTGAATTCTTATCTATGTCGGAGTTATATAATGTTTACACTATATTTACTATTCCTTCGTACATTAGTAATGCCATCAAACTAGTAGGTGGAGTTCTTGCACCTCAATCCATATTAATCTAATACTAAATGTAGAAATTATAATTGTTCTTTTTATATTTAATATAGTCTTTAAAATCTTGACAAATTAGTTTAAAATTTAACTATTATATCAGTTTGTTTATTTTCTTCATTTATCGTTTTCTACATGTTTTTAGTGTTAGAAAAATATGATCGTAAAGCAATAACAATAAACAATAAACAAGATGTAAATATTAAAACACATTACAAGAGAGACAGAGATATAACATGGTTTACCCAAGATGGGCTGCGTCTACACAGAAATTACTAGTCCTTTATTATTACACCATCCAGCAAAATGAAGGAATACAACTTGCACAACCCCGTTGCACTTCCTCTTCACTCTCTCACGGTCTTTCTCACACAATGACAAAGATTTTTTACAATGCTACAATACAATACCCAGTCGTAGTACGATGCCTTCCTTTTATAAAGGGAATACCATGGGAAAGTACCATGGGTTTCCCAAAACCATGGGCTCGTAAATCACCCATTATTAACCAAGTCATGACTCTGAAATTACAACATTTTACAAGGCATTTTTTTCTAAATTTTCGCTACAGGGGCGTTGCCACCGCCCCCTATGGACCCCCTTGACGACTATAGTGTAGGGGGCTTGTTCCCCACCCATCAGATGTTGGGATCCAAACATGGCTGAAATAACATATCTAAATCAAGAAGATATGGGGGGAGCAAGCCCCCTACACTATAGTCGTCAAGGGGGTCCATAGGGGGCGTTGCCACCGCGCCCTATGGACCCCCTTGACTACTATAGTGTAGGGGGCTTGTTCCCCACCCATTAGATGCTGGGATCCAAACATGGCTGAAATAACGTATCTAAATCAAGAAGACTAGACTCCCCAACCAACATTTACTTAATATTTAATAATAATAAAAACATAGAAAATTACTTAGGAATGAAAATTTTAAAATTTCTCCAAATATATACATCGTTAGGAGTTAGAATAACATCTAACATTTATCAATGTTATTCACTTTGCATTGATAGGTATTAGAATAACACCAATAGGTATTATTCTCTCCTCTTTTGATTTGGGATGGAGGTCTAAATTAATCTTATGGTGGTCGCTCCAAATTTAAAATAAGTGTTGGAGTGTTTGCGGTCAGGGGGAGACTGGTGGAGGATTTGTGGTCATATGGAAAACAGATCAGAGTGTAATATGGTTGTCATTGATGGAAACATAGTTCCAAGCATGATCCATATGTGCAGAGGACTGGGAAGAATCCATGTTGTGTGCAGAGATACAATGGTCAGGAGTGATCCCGCACAAGAAATCAATGGTCAAAGCAAAATTAAATCTTTTGAACAGATTCGACGGTTATAAGTGATCCCGCACAAGAAATCAACAATCAAGAGCAGATATGCAAATTCTGAAAGATGATCTGATGAATAGATCCGACGAACAGGAAAAAATCCGCAAAATAAATCAATGGTCGAAAACGAGAGAAGTTAGTTTTCGGATTCCAAAGTCAGGAAGTTGAAAAGCGAAAAGCAGGAGATCAGGAAAGGACTAAGGCTGGAAGTTGGGTTTTTCGATCCTAAAGTCTAGAAGTTCGAAGTGCGGAAGTCGAATGGTGGAAAGCAGAAAGCAGGAGACAGGAAAGGACTAAAGTTGGAAGTTGGGTTTTTCGATCCCGAAGTCCGAAAGTTGAAAAGCGGAAAGTGGGAGAATAGGAAAGGACTAATGTTGGAAGTTGAGTTTTCCGATCCTGAAGTCTAAAAGTCGGAAGACGAAAATTCTGGAAGTTGTTCAAACAAATGTTGAAAACCCGATGTCTACATCATGCACTGAATATCAGATCGACAGTCTCGAAATGATGCACAATAAATCAATGGTGCATATTGATTATGTAGAAAAGGATGGGGGAAAGCAGTTAGTTTGAGTTCAAATCAACGGTTAGTAAAGAGCTCGCACGAAATCAACGATGCAGAATCAGAAGTGCGGAAACTCTGATTTGTTGCAGAAAATGACAAGTGCGGAAGAATCCAAATGATGAAAAAATGCATTGCAGAAACTCATAATTGCTCAGCGATTGGACTCCTTATCAGTCTTCTTAAGGCATCAAACAGTTTGATTAGATATGGAAATGGACCGTCAGGTATACGAATAGGTAAATTTTTTACAAATCGACATTTATAAAAGGATGTGCGTGATGAATGATGTGGTGGGCTCTCTGTAGACAGAGAAATGGTGCTTGGATCATCGTCGAAGTGGAGATTGCAGAATGATAGAGGACTTTGAGCTCTTTCAAGAATATCCAAAAAATAGATGATGAGGGGAACCAAGATGCATAAGAAATTCAGGAGAAGATCTGTACAGAGTTGGTTTGAATTGTTATATCTGTTTTTCTAAATATTGTATTATACATGTTTTAAATTTGAGAAACAAGGGTGGTAGGGTGGTGCTAGGAAAAACATGTTGTCTTCTCTGTACAAGTGGAAGTTCATGCTTTCATGCAGTTGTAGTTGGAGAATGTTATTTTAGTGGGTGTTAGAAAAACATGGGGGTTAGTGCCCTCTACAAGAAGGTTTTTGTAAAACAGAGGTTGCATCCTCTCTTGAGTAGGTGCTCAAATAAAAATGAATGTTTGTTTGTCTCTATCATGCATGTGTAATTGATAATCTTCATCTCTTCTGCTTTACTTGCTACATTATCATAAATATAAGTTTGTAATCCGTAATAAGGGTTTAAATTTTGAAAAATGGTTTAAGATTTGGAAATAACTGATTCACCCCCCCCCCCCTCAGTTATTTGATTAATTTCAACAATTGGTATCATAGCCAATTCCTTTTGTCTAAAGGTAGATCTGAAAGCTTAAACATGACAAGTTATGAAGGGACTTCATCCAATAAGGTTCCTCCGTTTGATGGAACAAACTTTGCCTTTTGGAAGGTTAGAATGAGAACCTATATAATGTCCTTAGGAGTTGATGTGTGGAATGTAAGAGAGACTGGCTATGTAAAGCCAGTTGTGCTAGCCTCTAGAGATGACAAGATGGAATTTAGTTTCAATGCAAAGGAAATGAATGTTATTCTGAGTGGTCTTGTAGAGGCCAAGTTTATTAAAGTAATGCATCTTGATTCTGCGAAAGAAATGTGGGATAAGCTTATAAACAGTTATGAAGGAAATGAAAAAGTAAAGGATGTCAAACTACAGACATATAGGCTAAAATTTGAACAACTAAAAATGAATGAGGATTATATAGTCAATAAATACTTCCTAAGAATAGAAGAGACTGTGAATGCCATGAAGGGTCTTGTTGAAAAGTTTGATGAAGCTTTCCTTGTTCAGAAAATTTTAAGATCTCTGCCTGAAAGATTTAATCCCAAGCTCTCAACAATAGAAGAATTGAGTGATCTAAAAACTCGGCCCATTGACCAACTCTTAGGTATCTTGGAAGCCTATGAAATGAGGATTGGTAAAGACAAATCCACTACTCGAGAAACTTCTTTTAAAGCAGATAAACATTCTGAAATGGATGTGGCCGAGGCAAAATTTGTAAGGAGGCTGAAGAAAGGTTCAAGTAAATACAAAGGCAAGGTGTCCTTTAAATGTTTTAAATTTGATAAAATGGGTCATTTTGCTTCCAAATGTCCCCTCAAGCACAAGAGGCAAACCTCTAATGATGATGAAAGTTATTCATTCAATAAATACAGTAAAGAGGCTAAACACAAAAAGAAAAGCGTGTGTAAATGATGTTGACTCTTTCGAATAAATAGACAAGGAGTCATCTAGTGAAGATGAAGTGAACAACTTTATGCGTATGGCCATAGATGATATTGGAAATGAATGTATAGAAAGTGGCATGAATGGGGAAGAATCCATGGTTGACATGGATGGGGAACTAATCAGTGCTCTAGAGGAAATTGACAGGCTCAGATTAAAGAAAAAAAAAGAAAACCAGTTACTGGTGCAGTATGACAGGAATGGCAAAAAACCAAGTGAAAACATTGCCTTGTTAAAATTGGAACAAGAAGAAGCAAAGAAGATAGAAGAGCTTCTCAGACAATAATTAACAGAAGGGAAAAAGAAATGTGAAGATTTGGAAGCAGAAGTAGTGGCAGCTAGGAAAGAGTTGAAGAAATCTCAAGCTCTGTACCACCAGAATCTATCAAGTATCCAGGCTTCAGAGGAATTGAACATCATTCTCAACAAGCAAAGGTCCCCATGTGTGAAAACAGGTCTTGACTGCAAAGAAGGTTCATGTAGCAAGCAATCAGAATGTGAACCTACTATGCAAACAAAAGGAAACGAGGCAAGTACAAGAGTCAAAAACTCATATCAGAATTATCAACCAAGGAATGTTCAAAAACATAGTCAACAAAACAAAAGACCTCCAAGATTAAGGTACTAAATTTTTTTCTATGGTTACTGTTATTGTTGCTCTAATTTTGGTCACAAAGCTGCAAACTGTGCATTTAATTTTAGAAACATGCAATCAAGGAATAATCAAGGGCTACAACATAGAACAAGACTGTCAGTAAGCAAACAAGAACTGCATACAACTCAGAGAATAACTAATGATAGAAATAACAATCCTTTTGATTTACTGTACAATGAGCCAGAGTGTTATGTTTGTCATAACTTTGGACACAAGGCTTCAAACTGTCATATGAAGAATTACAAAATAGATCCAAGATTGAATTACTCTGCTGGAAGTAATAAAATTTGGAAGAATAAAGAAGATAACAAATGTGGCTTAGTCCTTTCTGCTCATAAGTAAAAAGGACCCTGGTACATAGACAGTGGATGTTCCAACCAGAGATAAAAGTAAATTTCTGTCTCTAAGTGAAAATAAATCAGGAAATGTAACTTTTGGAAATGATGCTCCAAGGAAGATCAAAGGCAAAGGAATGGTCAAATTGAGTAATGGCAAACGGAAAGCCCAGAATGTGTTGTTAGTAGATGGAATAAAACATAATCTTCATAGTGTCAGTCAGGTTTGTGACAAAGAATGTGAAGTTGTTTTCACTTATAAAGACTGCAAGATAAATTTTGTACCCTCAGGAAAGTTAGTTGCAAAAGGTATAAGAACTAAAAACAATGTCTATTATGTCTTGAAAGAAGAACAAGAATAATGCCACATAAGCAAGTATGATGAAATTTGGCTTTGGCATAGGAGACTTGGGCATTTAAGCTTTGATCATATAATCAAACTTGTGAACAATGGGGCAGTAAGAGATCTTCCAAAGATATCAAAGCCATATGACTCTGTTTGTAAACCCCGTCAAATGGGAAAACTGACTCGCACACAGTTTAAATCCAAGAACTTCACATCACCAGACAAACCACTTCAGTTAGTACATATGGATCTGTGTGGACCATCAAGAAAAGAAGGTACAAGAGGAGAAATATATTTAATGTTCGTCATTGATGATTATTGTAGACTTGCATGGGTTGCTTTTGTGAAAGAAAAATCTGAGGCACTTGAAAAATTCAAAACTTTTAAGGCCTTGACTGAGAATCAAACAGGAAAAAGACTAAAGGTAGTAAGATCTGATAGAGGAGGAGAGTTCTGTTGAGAAGACTTCAAGGAGTTTTGTGATAAAAATGGAATTAAGAGAGAATACATTATTCCAGGGACCCCACAACATAATGGAGTTGTTGAGAGACAGAATAGGTCAGTACAACAGATGGCAAGATCAATGTTGAATGAAAAGAATATTTCTCAGATATACTGGGTAGAGGCATTTCACACAGATGTTCATATTCTTAATAAAGCTCACCTAAGGCCATACAATGATGAGACTCCTTATGAACTATGGTTTGGAAGACCTGCTTCTATCAAACACTTTAAAGTCTTTGGAAGTAAGTGTTATATAAAAAATAATTATGAAGAAATATGATGACAGGGTTGATGAAGGTATCCTCTTAGGATATGCTGCAAAGAGTAAAGGGTATACTTGTTATAATAAAAGGCTGCAAAAATTGGTTGATTGTATTGACAACAAGATTGATGAAGGAATCTCTGTGAAAGACATTCAAGTAAGCAGTGTTGAACCAGATACAAAAGATACAGAAGAAACAGTTGAAGTTAAAGAAAAACAAGTCCAAGAATCAGAAGAAGAAGATTCAGATTCAAATTATGAACTTGCAAACACTTAAACAGATTCAAGGCAACAACCAGACACAAAGGCACCTTCGAGAATAGTTCAGAAGAATCATCCTGAAAGTCAGATAATTGGAGACAAGCATAAAGGAGTACAGACAGGAAGAAAGTTGATCAAAGCTTCAGAACCATCTCAGATTGCTTTCCTATCTATGATGGAACCTACAAATTTTGAAGAGGCTAGTGAGGATGAAGATTGGGTTAAAGCCATGAATGAAGAGCTTGATCAGATTGAGAAAAATAATATTTGGGAGTTGGTTCCTAGACCTGTATATAAAAATGTAATAGGCTCTAAGTGGGTGTTTAAAAACAAGATGAAGGAACAAGGACAAATTATAAGGAATAAAGCTCGATTAGTTTGCAAAGGGTACGCCCAAGTTGAGGGACAAGACTTTGATGAAACTTTTTCACCAGTAGCATGATTGGAATCCATTAGAATGTTTCTTGCCTATGCCACTCATAAGAACTTCAAAGTATATAAGATGGATGTTAAGTCAACCTTTCTCGATGGAGATCTGGAAGAAGAAGTCTATATAGAGAAACCTGAAGGGTTCCAGCTGACAGATAATCCTGACAATGTCTGCAAATTAAAGAAGGCTCTATATGGATTGATACAAGCACCTAGAGCTTGGTATCATAGAATGGACAAATATCTACAAGACAAAGGTTTCAAGAAAGGAACTGTTAACAGTAACTTGTATATCAAATATGAAGGCGATAATCTATTAATAGTTTTGGTGTATGTGGATGACATTATATTTGGATGCACTAATGACTCTTCTGTGCAGTGGTTTGCTAATGGCATGCAATCTGAGTTTGAGATGTCAATGATAGGAGAATTGTCATTCTTTCTTGGTCTTCACATTACCTAGAGTTCTGAAGGCTTATTTCTCTCCCAACAGATGTATTTGAAGGAGATGTTGAAGAAATTTCAAATGGAAGACTCATCACCTGTCAATACACCTATAGTTGTTGGGTGTAAACTTAGCAAGGATGATCCCTCACCAAATGTTTATCAGAGAACATATCGGCCAATGATAGGAAGTCTCTTATACATCACAACATCTCGTCCTGGTATCGTGCAAGTTGTGGGAATGGTAGGAATATTTCGGTATGCTCCTAAGCAAAGTCATTTGGTGGCTGTGAAGAGGATATTCAAATATTTGAAGGGCACAATGACTTATGGTCTCTGGTATCCCAGGAATCAAAATATTTAGTTAACTGCATATTGAGAAGCTGATTGGGAAAACTATTTGGATGAAAGGAAGAGTAGAAGTGGAGATGAATTCTTCTTAGGTGATTCTTTAGTTGCATGGATGAGTAAGAAGCAAGGCTCAATATCCTTATCCACTACGGAACCTGAGTACATTGTTGTACACAAATTCTCTGGATGATTCAGACACTGGCAAACCTAGAGGTAAAATATGTTGACCCCATTCCTCTCCATTGTGATAATACCAACACCATTAGTATGTCCAAAAATATAGTCCTTCATTCCAAGACCAAGCACATACCAATTAAGTATCACTTCTTAAGGGAGCATGTTACAAACATAGTAGTTCAATTGAATTTTATACCTTCTTCAAAACAAACTACTGATGTCTTCACTAAACCTTTACCAAAGACACAATTTGAGTACCTGCGTCTAAAACTAGGTATCATATCCTATTCCAAATAATTTGTTCACTTTGATAGGGGGAGTTGTGTTGTAGAGGCTTCCTTGACATTGATGTCAAAGAGGGAGAATTTGTTTATTACAGATGATAAACAGATTGACTACTAGTACAACATGCTTCCAAAAGTTGAAGATTGGCATCAATGCCAAAGGGGGAGATTGTTGGATGGTTTGCTATCAGGGGGAGACTGGTGGAGGATTTGCGGTCACTGATGGCAACATAGTTGTAAGCATGATCCATATGTGTAGAGGACTTAGAAGAATCCATGTTGTGTGCAGAGATCTGAGGGTCAGGAGTGATCCTGCACAAGAAATAAACGGTCAAAGCAAAATTAAATATTTTGAACAGACCCAACGGTTAGAAGTGATCCCGCACAAGAAATCAACGATCAAGAGCAAATCTGTAAAGTCTAAAAGGTTATCTGATGAACAAATATGACGGACAAGAATAAATCCACAAAAGAAATCAATGGTTGAAAATGAGAGAAGTTAGTTTTCTAATTCCGAAGTCCGGAAGCCGAAAGTGCGAAAGTTGGAAAGCGGAAAGCAGGAGATCAGGAAAGGACTAAGGCTGGAAGTTGGGTTTTCTGATCCCGAATTCTGGAAGTCGAAAGTGCAGAATTTGGATAGCGAAAAGCGAAAGAATAGGAAAGGAATAACGCTGGAAGTTGGGTTTTCTAATCCCGAAGTCGAAAAGCGAAAAGCGGAAAGCGGGAGAACATGAAAGGACTAAGGTTAGAAGTTGAGTTTTTCGATCTTGAAGTCTGGAAGCCGGAAGTGTGAAAGTCAGAAAACAGAACTCGTAAGATGGAAAGTCTGGAAGTTGTTCAAACAAATGTTGAAAACCCGATGTTCTCATGGAGGTTACGAAGTGTTCTGCTATTGCAGAATTCTTTATCCACATTCTCATGGAAGATGTGAAAGTCATCACCGGCATTGACCATTACACAAGAAGACGAATAAGAGAAGCGATTGAAATTGAGAAACACCCTCTCAATATCAATCGGGATGACAGATGGCAGCTTAGCAGGACGTGGGCCCCTATCATTAACCAAATCAAAAATAAACTTCGACATCTTAATAATGTTTCTTAAGGTCGACATAATTTAATAATTAGTCCAAGTTACATTATTAATATGGAAACGGATTGAAATATTAAGTTGGGAAACTGTATGGTATCTCTTGAAGATGGGCTGAACTACCTAGCCTGAAACGTCAAGAATTTTGCATTTTTCACACGAGTTTCCTTTGGTTAATTACAAGGTTTATAAACAATCATATTGATTTCATTTTTTTTCTTAAATAGTTTAAATTTAAACATTTTCCTTGTCATGTTAGAATTGCCTAAGAGAATCTATTTAGTGCTATATTCATTTTATTTTCCATTGAACAACATCATGGACCCAAATGCCTATCCCTTCTCCCACCTTGCTCCCACCTACATATATAAAATCAAGTCCATGTCCCTTTCTAAGGAAAAATATTTCTTTTGGATGCATTATGTATTGGTTTAGCACACTATGTAGGGCTCACAAGTCTAACTTGGCATTGTTGAGAAGAAAATTTGAAACTTTTGGGAACCAATATTAAGGCATTGTTTGTTTAGATTTTTCCTTTGGATTATTGTTAATTTATAGCGATTCTCATTCTCGTGTAACTACTTTCTTTTTTTTCAAAATATTGATGCATATCAATAAAACACTTGCCACTCCTTCACATTAGGACAAAAATGTCTCATTTTAACTGGACTTGATATAGATGGAATTAGCAATGCAAAAGGGCTATGGGCTATGAGACACTTTCATTGAACCAGCTTTGTGACTCTTGTTTTGTTTACTTCACTTCATTAATGTTAATTGAATGTCTAAATTGATTTTATAAAATTGACATCTCCATTCTATCTCATCAACTGAACTTCAACGAAGATTTTTACGTACCTGCAAAATCCGAAAACTATGTGTACCCCTCGTAAAACAAAAACAAAATCTTAAAATTCCACATAATACCTCAAACATTCCTTTACAATGGACTACGATCAATAAAATTTCCAAGAAGTGGATGTAAATAAACTTGAATTTACAATATAATATCATTTAAATCAATATCTCTCTCATTGAATCATTGTGAGGATATGAAAATACATGGAGGGTGTAGTTGCAGAGTGAGATACATCCGTACAACATAAAATACTCAGATATACAGAGAAATTATCAATTCAATCTAGTTTCTAAGTAGAAAATCCCAGTTTCTAGCAACCAAAACTCTGTATTTTCATCTGTGGATTATATAACAGATCTAATCAGACATGGAGGGCGCAATTGCATAGCATGATACAACAAATAACACATGAATAAATATATTCCAACATTACATCAATATCAAATCTCAAACAAAGGAGAAGAACACCAATTTCTAGGCAATTTTCAAGCAATTAAGCCATCATATTTGCATCCCACAATTGATATCTCTACAAAGATTTCCAATAATAAAAAGTTAAATGATGAAGCCATGGAAACATCATATAACATATGAATTTATAAAAAAAATAAACCACTTATCTTATTAATGTTAAAATGGCATCATACAGACCTCGTTCCACCTAGCCTTAGGCACTGCCAATCTAGATCTCTCTTTGATAAACCACCACGAGCTAAGGCCACATATCCACAATAGAGGTGCACTCAAGAATATCTCGAGTATCAGTTCGAGAAATCAAAACTCTATTCCTCTCAACATACTTCATCTTCCACCCTACTACCAGGTGTAATGGTAATCCAGACCCCTAGGCCATCGAGATGCCACCATTCACCATCTATATTTATGTGTAGGTCCAAGACAAAGCCAAGTAATGGATACATAGGGACTACACCAGATTTTTCTTCATAGCGCTTCAAGCACAAAGTTCATTCACACAACAGAGCATTCATGGTTTCCCAAGCTCACAAACTTACCAATATCTCACCATCAAAGGTTTTAACAACAATAATCAATAACCATCCAAAAGGAACCATCAACAACCCCCAACCTAGGATATCAAACATGGATTTATAGACCAAAGAAGGAAATTCTAACTCAAGGGGTCAAATCAAA
>LPNX010286723.1:218936-295452 GCA_001517045.1 Pseudotsuga menziesii
TGACTCCAAGCCACTCCACCCAAATAAAATTCATGTGTGGACATATCATCCATGAAAAGGAATCAAAATAAGTGAGGTGATGTGTCACACAAGGCAAGGCATCTTCCCAAAAAAGAAAAGGGGGGGTTACACAAGGTGTTACATAAGGATTTACAAAACTTTGAGGTGTCCATGCTAAAAGTAGTCAATGGGGGTGCACTTGTGCAAGTGGGAGTTACAAAACCAAGTGTAGTCACCAAAAAGAAGTCACAAAACTACCAAAGGGGCTCAAATGACAAGTGGCATCCACCCAAACATCAAGGAGGGCGCACTAACTCATGGATCAAGCTCATTAATACCAACATAGGCAAAAATAATTAAAATTTGGGTATGGTGTACAAAGTTTGGGTGATCTTCAACTAATAAAGCCACCAAGGCATAAATATGGACCACGATCGACCAAACAAGTTCTAAAGTGTTAGGAATGTCCCCATTCCCCCTCACATTGTGGATTTAGGCCTCCCATACTCTTTTAGTGGTCCTCGATGTGCTAGTTGTTTCCATTAATTAAATATTTGCAAAATAATAATAATGTATCTAGGTCCTTAAAGATCCTTGTTTCGTCCACGTTTCGACACCCCGTGCCACAATAGTAAACAATTATAAATTACACATGTTTGGGACTTAACACACAGGGTATTACAACCAAATTTACTGAGCCTCTTGGGACATATGATGGGCGAAAAATTGATAATTGTGGAATATGTGATGGTGATATTACCGACGTATAAGGGAATGGGCCACGTGCATACACATCTGAAAAATCTAAAATTATTTAACCATTTAAATCATATTTAACAAATGTCACATTTCAACAAGATTTAACTTCACATGTGATACCTGAGAAGGTATTAATACATCCACCCGAGGTGGACAAGGTTCATCACTATATGGTGCTACAACCTGTACAAATATAAAATGAAGACAAACATTATGTATTAAACTAAAAGCATATTCAAACTAAAAGCATCTAGAATATGGAATAAAAACATATTACAACAATTGCAAGAAGGATCATTTTAATTCATGGACCACTCACTCCACTATACTTGAGTGTGTGGTACACCAATGGAGCAGGTCACCGCAACGACAACATCAATGGTAGATACTGACACTACAACGTCTCTTGATGTCCCAAGTGTGCTATCTAGGCATAATAATTATAAACACCATATAATTAGACATATAAAGATAAAATATAATGATATATAAAATTAATGAAAAAAAAAGTGATGGTTAACATAATAACCGTCTCCATAAAACTATCATGTATGATGGTATATGTTGCCCAATATTAGGTATGCCTATAGCTTGAACATCTATGGGGTTGACTTGAGTATCCATGTTGCCACTCTTTCTTAGACCCTACTATAGTAGATGAAGCCCCAACTCCTCCCCCAATGTCACCTGTCGCTAGCTCCTTGTGTGATAAGGCTACCAAATTGTTGTGTTGCACCAATTTACAAGTCATGATAGATAGGGACGTTTGGGTCTAGTTAATGACCCCCCTATCGATGGATGTTATACAAGGGTGGGTGGGTAGGTTAGCGCCTAGTAAGATGAGGACCTAACAATGGGTTTCACCTAGCATTCACTCTATCTTGCACAGACCCACAACCCTCCCCTTGAAATTCACTAATGTCAAAGTAGTTGACTTGATGCCTTGACACAAACTCATAATATAATTTCCTATGGATATAAAGAAGCACCTCCCTATTACTGCAAGGAGGTTTCTCAAATTACATAAAACACCTATCCATCCAATGGTCTTTGAATGGTTGGAAGGCGCACCAATCCTCACAAATGGGTATGTTTGTCACTAGTGGATTTAATCTAGTTCTTTGGTCAACAAGCAATGCCATCGATTGTTGTACATGAATATGTTGAAATCTACATGCATGTACCTTCGACGTACCCACGTACCCTTTTTCAAAAAGTGGCATCCTTGTACCCAAGTTTCCTGGCAACTTAGATTGCAGAGAATATTGCAACAATTTAATTAAAAAAACATGTCGGGGTTTATATTTTGGCACTTAACTTGGTTGCAGGCAATGTGCTTAATCACCACTAAAACATGCGGTGCAGTCTATGAGGAAAATAGGCCGACCATTGTTTTTATATATATATAGACACACACACACACACACACACATTAGCATGCGCTAATAACACATGTGTGATCCTACCAAGGTGACATGGAATCCCGGTTCGTTGTTCGAGAATGTCCAAAGTAGGAACACACACATGTTCATATTAGCTCATGTGTGTTCATGCGTGAGCACATTCTTGGTGACCCCATTGCCACTTTTGAGGCCACCGTCTTCGTGCACCCGCCGTTTGGTCTTCTCACACAGATGACAACTCTCATTGGGATTGGTTCCTTCACATAGGTAGCTTCTATTTGGGACACCATGATCTCACTCTTCTACAACTCCTCTGGACTTTCTGATGACTCCCTTTATAAGCCCTCAGCCTGACAGCTACACTTCACACCATAACCTACAATATGGTTTCTCTATCCTTCACCGTGGATCTAAATATGGAAATAAACATTTTTCCATTTTAGTCCATAGGTTGTTAATATATAGAAGTTAAAAAAATGATTGATAGAATGAAGCTTTCATAAGTACTATTTTAAATTGGTTTTGGTTTATTTATGGATCATTTGTTAGAAGCAGTTTAAATCTTATATGATTTGGATTTCTATTATCATCTTTTCATAAGTAAATAGAAGTAAATATTTATAGCCGACATTTACATGAGGAACATTACATAATGTTACAACATCTCCCTCATAATATTTATAGTCGACATTTACATGAGGAACGTTCGTAATGTTACAAGATCTCCCCCATACTGGGATGTAAAGCGCCTCTTAGTGCAATTACGTAACGTTACAAGATCTCCCCTATACTGAGCTGTAGAGCGCCTCTCAGCGCAATTATCATTGGTCTTTCATAATCATTCATGCTAAGAATATTTAATTATCACTAGTCTTTCACAATCATTCATGTGAAACTTCTTTAGATACAAGTCACTCAAAAGTTAAAAGTATTAATGGATTAATGCTTGGGCAGACTGGTTATTGATCGTGGCCATATATATTTTGACTTTTTTTAATGGAAAGAAGAAAAATATTAAAAATATCTATTTAAGGTAAAGTTAACATCCATGAATCCACATGTGAGCGAGCAATATCATATTTTTCAGATAAAATGATGCATTATCCCACAATTATCGATGACAAACAAATTGTGTCCACTCCATGGGAATATATTCACGCAATTATCCACTGTTGATCAATTTTGTCTACTCCTTCGGAATTTTGTTTGAAACTTTGATGTTACAGTAATATGTCCCACCGGTTCGCTTTATGTCACTGCATAGATCAGGTGGATAATTTTCATTTACATTTACCGTTCATGGTTATTTATGATATGCGAAAAATACAATGGTTGATAATGTTGCCCTCATAATAACTTATGGCATGTCAAATATTGTTAGTTATTTATGATGATACTTAATATGTATATAACTGTAAATGTAGATACTAATGGTAAAAATGCTCAGATTTAATTGTAAACAGGTTATGTTCAAATCTAAATATTTATGTTTTGGATTTTTTAAGGATATTTTTGGAAATTTAGGTAATGAAATCTTTGTTGAACCATTTTTCATGATTTGATTTCCACTTATGCAATTTCAAATCCAGATTATGCAATTTTACCTCTGTATAAATAAAATTCCAACAATTTCTGCATAATTTCAACCAAACAAAACCATCCGAAAGATTAAATTCCAACCATTTTTGTAAAATTGGAACCAAACAGAACCATCCAAAAGATAGTCCAAAACATTGAAATAATGCAGATACAACAGATTTCCAAAAACATTTAAATAATGCATATACAACATTTACTGTCAAATCAAACGAACGATCTGCTCACCATAAAAAATAGTCAAAACGTAACTACAACAAAAACTTGAATCATCAAACAGAGTTGCTGTCGATACTTGTACCGAAGCCTTGAAATAACATGTGCAAAATATCAGGATTTCACATGTTTGCCGAATGTGCACAGCGAACTGCTGGCCTGCAACAACTGGTCAACCTGAATCAATATATTAATATATATATGCTGCATATCATTCTCATTCAGAACCACACTTGCACTGCACAGTTTGAGCTATGGCGATGGCTTCCCATATCTACAGCTTGTTGGCTTTCACCATTTTTGTGATGTTGGTATTAAATGTTGCCCTTCTTTCTGATGCATATGCTTCCCCTAAGCTTCTCCGCCGTGTTCAAATGATCAACAAAGGTGGGGTGTATTTGGGGTTGGTTATTCCCAACGCTTACGAAATGAGTCCACTTCTCCAACCTCCTACTTTCATAGCTGAAAGCCACAGCCCTTACATCGATATTTCTGGTTTGTTAATCTCTGTTATATATTTTTCCATATACACTTTTTTCGACTCGTCTGTACAAATATCCTTTATATCTACATTGTTCACTGCAGGTAGGCGGTTTCACATTGGCACCGTCATGAATCACAGTGTCATTGTAGTGATGACCGGATTGGGAATGGTAATCTCGATATTTTTCCTTTACTATGGCTTCTATTATATTACTGTTTGTATGACAAACCCATCTACTTGTTGGGATTCTCTTTTTCCTTCCAGTCGCTGGAAATTTTTATTTTTTTTCCTTAGCTTTGTCATATATGCATCTTAAAGGTGCATATTAAACCTGGATGTAGAAGGGGCTGTGTTATAGATCAGCATAGATCCAAATCCTAGGTTTTATCAAGTGTCAGGAGAGATCAAATCTATCTTTGGAAGTGCAAACATCTTCTTAAGTATTGCACTAAAGGAGCTATAAGTTTTGGTGTGCACTATATATAGCCATTGATTTGATTTGATTCAAAGTAAAAAAACTCATTTTTATTGAAAGTTTACATAGAATATTTTTAAATTATTAATATTTAATATTATTTATGTCCAACACATAATATTTTTTATTATTTTTTATTTTGTTAGGAACAAACATTACAACATCTCCCCCATACATGGTTTTAAAACCATGTGCAAGGCCCTCTTAAAACCATGGGTTGTTTAGGAGGCACTACACATGGTCTTAAAACCATTTGCAAGGCTCTCCTAAACCATGCACAATAAAACCATGAGTTGTTTAGGAGGCCTTGCACATGGTTTGAAAACCATTTGCAAGGCCCTCCTAAACCATGTACAATAAAATCATGTGTTGTTCAAGGCCTTGCACATGGTTTTAAGACCAATATTTTGTTTGCCTTCAATTTTTTATTTTTTATTATTTTGTTAGGTAGGAACATTACAACATCTCTTCCATATTGTGTTGTTTTCTTGACCAACATTTTGTTTTTGGCCCATAATTAAATTTTTAATTTTTTATTGTTTTGTCAGGTAGGAACATTACAACATGTTCTCCATATTAGATTTGTTTTTTTGGCCAACATTTATTTTGGTGGATAATTAACATTTTTATTTTTTATTATTTTGTTAGTAACAAACCTTACAACATCTCTCCCATAGTCCGCAATATTATTTTTGGCTGACATGATATTGATAAACGTTACAAGATCTCCCTCATCACAAACTTTACTCTCCCTCATCACAAACTTTACAAGATCCCCCTCAAACAAAGCTGTATTGCACGCCTTGAATGCAATTATAGTTAATAAATTCGGACATTCCTAGCAAGGCCTTATTGTGTTAAAGATTACAGTGGATAAATTTGGTTGCCACATTCCTAGCAAGGACTTATTTCTTTCACCCTTCTCATAGCTTTTTCTTAATATCAACATGGAATACAGTGCTAAGGAGCAGCTTGATAATTTCTATCTAGATAAAGTAGCATAGCTACTTAACTTATGATAAGTGAATATCAATAAATTACAAGTTAAGTGTTACAAGTTAAGTGTTATTGGCAAGATAATTATATGTTATATATGTTCTTGTTTTTAGTTGTTAAGATTTATATACTACAACTACCCTTTAATATAAATTTTTAATATAATTGTTTATTTAGAATATACAACTACTTCTTGATATAAATTTTTAATATAATTGTTTATTTAGAATATAGGTGTGAATAGCAAATTAGTGGTGATCGAATCACATGCCTCTCACTTGAAAACTTATACTGCCAAAAATAAATAAAAACGAAGTTTTTTTTTTCAGGGAGAAAAAAGCCTATCCTTGTTATTTTTATTAAGAATCAAAGGGCATCAATCCTGCCAGCCCAGATTGGATTACATTTCAAAAGTATACAGCTCATTTTAGAGTTAATGTCTGAGACGCTGCCAAAAATAAATAAAAACAAAGTTTAATCAATCCACTTGTTTCTCTTTTTTGTTTTGAAGAACCACTTCTCTTTTTTGTTTTGAAAAACCACTATGAATAGCAAATCAGCAATCGAAACAGTACAACAGTTTTGTCTTTATCTTATCGTCCTGTAACCTTGAAAAAAAATGCTAATTTGATATACACTTAAACAGTACATCAGTTTTGTCTTTGTCTCATCGTCCTGTAACCTAGAAAAAACATGCTAATTTGATATACAATTATTAAGTAAAACATGCTAATTTGATATACAATTATTAAGTAGGGATGATCCATCTAAATCTGGTTTTATATGCACTTCCACTCATGTATGCACTTGCATTCATACTTCAGTGACAGTTAAGAATGACCATGTTTTTATCTCTGTACAGAATAGTTTAAAAGAATTTATTGTATGTCGATTGTATGGGTGCATTACAGATCAACGCAGGAATAACCACGCAATTGCTTCTCACTTTATTTCGAATAAGCGGAGTTATACACTATGGAATAGCTGGAAATGCAAACTCTGATTTTCACATTGGCGATGTTACCATTCCTCGTCAATGGGCACACACAGGCCTATGGACTTGGCAGGTGCTACAACTTCTTCCAGCTTCCACTTCCATATTCTCCATCTCCCAACAATTTAATTTCTAAACATTATAAAATGCTTTTATGATGCCAGAGATATGGACAAGGAGTAAATGATGAACTCCCCTTGGAGGAAAATGGTGACTACTCCCGTAAGATTGGGTATCTAAAATTCTCCGAATACAATACTCCACAGGAGAATAACAGCACCAACAATCTGTTAAATAACTTGTGGTACCAACAAGACGAGATCTTTCCTGTGAACGGAACTGCAGAAGTACGAGAACATGTATTTTGGATCAATGTATCCGATTCGTACTATAAAATTGCAGAGCAGATCGAACAGGTATAGTAATTGCCATTCCATTGAATGAAAAATTGAAAGAAAACCAGTACCCATCATTATGTATATTAATCAAATATTTTAACAGAATGTGCATTAAGCTCATCATTATTATGTATATTGATCAAATATTATAACAGAATGTGAGTTTAGTGGCGTGCGTGAACTCCACTTGTCTTTCCCATAAACCGAGGATTGTTAGAGTGGAGAGAGGATGCAGTGCGAACATTTACGTGGATAATGCCGCTTACAGAAACTTCCTTCACACCAAATTTAATGCAACTCCCGTGGATATGGAGAGTGCAGGGATAGCTCTGGTAACAATTCGTGAATTATACTTTTAGGAAGGTCGCATGAATCTGTTTATATAAATTATATTGTTGGATTTTTTTATATTTATGTTTTGGGTGTTCGTCTGTATGTTTTCAGGTCTGCGAGAGCCAGCGGAAGCCATTCATTATTATGAGAGCTCTGTCTGATCTGGCAGGGGGATCGAACAAAGAAAATGAAGCTGCCATATTCACTAATCTAGCAGCTACAAACGCTGTGAAAGTTGTCACAGAGTTTATCAATCTACTGTGATTATGAATATGATTAGCCTATTCTAATCCCAGTTTATCAATCTTATACTGTGATTACGATTATGATTAGCTTATTTTAATCCCTGTTTATCAATCTTACACTGTGATTATGATTAGCCTATTTTAATCCCTGTTTATCAATCTTATACTGTGATTATGATTATGATTAGCCTATTTTAATATGGGCCTTATAGTTGCAAAGTATTGATCAATGTAAAAGAGGATTTATCAAGCACATAGAATTCAAATTTTTGAAGTTGCAAACTTTTTTTTTAGATTAGAAATGTTGAAAAAATGTGTAATCCAATATTTATGGTTTTAGTTTAACTAAGTTATGTTTTTTCTTATATATGCAAATTTAAATAATTTATTATTATTCAACTTTTTGAAGGTGTAAACTTTTTTTTTAGAGTAGAAATGTTGAAAAAATGTATAATCCAATATTTATGGTTTTAGTTTATCTAAGTTATGTTTTTTCTTATATATGCAATTCTAAATAATTTATTATTTTTAATAATGTTTTTTTAAAGATAATATCAACCCTAAGATGAACACTAAAAGAGTTACAAATCTCTGGATTGTAAAATACCTACTAAATACAATAGTAAATAGTTTTTTCAAAATTTACAATCTTCCTCTATGATCTATGTTTATAATGGCCATGCGAATTTTTATAACTTTGCATGTATCCTAAGAAACTTTATTTCTTTATTTAAGATGCATGGCATGATTCCGAGAGGTATTTGATATGTGGTGTTCAAATGATTTTTTTTTCTTTTAGAGAAAAAGGATTATTATTTTTGTAATTTGATTTTGTTAAAGGTTTTATTAAAATTATTTGAATTAGAGTGTAAATTTAATAAAATAAAAAGGTGGAAGTGATTTTCATGGAATAAGGAGGTTTTGGTATCTTTCTTAAATAAAATAGTGGAATTAATAATAAGCCTATTCACATTGTAACTCATTGTGATAAGAAGAGACGCGACTCCCTTGTCTTTGTTCTTATTACCATATAGATATCACAACATTTAAAGTATAAACAATTCAACTTTTATGAAGATTTAGATTCTTAGCGTTACCTTTTAAATTTCTAATTTTAATTAAATATAAAATTTATATTTTATATGTTAATATACGAGTATGGAAGATATATGGAAATACAAATAGTTATGGTACCTTTGTAATTGGAATGAATTTTTTTCTCTGAAATGGCAATATGATTTTTTAAAATAATTTGGTTATTTTGTTCTAATGGTATCATAAGGGTTGATGTCAGTTTATAATTGAAATTTTTAGTAAATCTAAATTTTTTTATATTTAAAAAAATATAAAAGTAAAAAAATTGTTGTACAAACTTTTTTCTAAAAGAAAAATAGTTGTTCATCCAGATTGAATCAAAGGTAACTGGGTACATCAACACGATATATGAGTATCATTCAAAACATAGTCAAAGACTTATCATACGCTAGTAAAGAGTTGATCAAAAAACATGCCAAAGAGTTGTTTATATGAGTCGTAGGAGACACCAAGAACAAGGGATCATACATCAAACTGCCAGCTCAAGTGAAAAGAGACTATCCCAAACCTGTCCATAGAGAAGACAACAAGAGCCTAGATTATTTTATCCAAAGAAGTGCTCGAGGAAGAGTACTAATACCAAACACTCAGAGGAAAACAGTGTCTACCTTAGATATCCAAAGGATACTCAAATAAACTCAAAGAACCATACTCAAAGAAACCATATGGTTTGAGGAGTAGGATATACAAGCTCAGCGATTAAAAGAGTTGAAGCCTGTCTTCCACAATAACTAGTCCTTCCAAGTATTTCGTGAAGGATAGTAGGCCAGTGGCCATAAACTCAGAGGAAAACAGTGTCTACCTTAGATATCCAAAGGATATTCAAATAAACTCAAAGAACCATACTCAAAGAAACCATATGGTTTGAGGAGTAGGATATACAAGCTCAACGATTAAAAGAGTTGAAGCCTGTCTTCCACAATAACTAGTCCTTCCAAGTATTCCGTGAAGGATAGTAGGCCAGTGGCCATCGGGAGCACTTCCTTGGATAAAATATATGCCCTCTCATTGTATTCTCTATAAACATGTTGGAAATCTATGAAAGAAAAATGAGTTGTGACCCTTGATGTTTTCACCCCAGGCCTCCAAATCGAGGGCAGAAAGTGTTGCTTTGTCATTTGCCCCGTTGATAATGATAGAGGAATCTCCAAATACATGAAGTGAAGGGATTCCAATTTCTTTTTAAATTACAGCAGTGCCCATAGTGCCAAAAGTTCAGCTCTAGTGTTTGTGCTAAGCCCACATCCCAGCTTGATGTAGAAGAAATGTGTATGACTAATCAGTAAATAAATACTAGCACCTCTTCTTTGATTTGCTGTAGCGCCATCAAAAAAACCTATTGGATATAATATGACAGGTGCATTGTCTATGTTCCTGATCCTGGTTTTCCTGCAGTGATTCACAAGATAGGAAATGACTTGGTCCATGATTTTGTAGCAGAGAGAGAACATAACTGGTCTTTTTTCCTAAAAGATGAATAAATTTCGTAAGATCCACAAGTTCCAGCTTCCGGAAATGACGCTTCCTACGGACTTGAAAACTGAAACTCAATAGAATACGTGAACGAGAAATTGTTTTCCTTGTAACATCGAATTCAACGAGAGGAACACTTTTCCACCGAAAGAGACTGGGCGTACTTGGAAAGTATATAGCGTAGGATAAAAGACAACCAAATCGCCCCGGTCAAAATCACTGTAGAAAAATTGCTATTTCATTAACTATACAAATTCAACATTAGAATTTACCTTCTTTGAGAACTAAATGGCCGATTTTAAAACTATCCAAATTGCAATTTAAACATTACAAATTGCAATTTAAACATTCTTCACTGTCGAATTTCGTCCAGTCGGGGACGATTTAGTTGTACAGTATACTGATTAAAGCTCTACAAATTTATTATAAAAATTTTGTTATAGCTAAAGCTTAACAATACATAGATAGAGAATAATGACAAACACAAATAATGAAAACAAAGATTTAATATCGAAAAACTTTTTTGAGAGCTACATACACAAATAAGTGTATTGGTCTTCTTGTTATTTAAAGATGAAGATTTTAATCTTCTTTGGAGTAGCATATAGCTATTTTTCTCTTTGAGATTCATATAAACTATTCAATATTATCTGTTACTTTTATGGACTTACACATAGCCATATAGCTATATACAGTTGTCAATTCTTTTTTTGGTTGCCTTAAAGCAACAAAAAATCAAAATACAAAAAAGTGGATAATATTAAATCCATAAAATAGGAAAAAATCACTTGTTGCTAAACTCTAAAAATGCCAACTCCTATCTTTTTTGGGAAATTGGTTGTCATCATTATCTACAATCTCCACCTTGACAACACTTCAACAATTTACTTGATACCTTCCTCTTTCTCTTTCTTCACCTTTTTTGCAAGCCAAGAGAATATACGCACCACCGGAGTCTACACAATTCTTTTGAGTGTGGACCTTTTCAAGAAGTACTCCAGCTTCATCAATAACCTGTCTTACAAAATGATACTTCACAGAAATGTGTTTTGTTTTACTCTGATAAGCTGGATTTTTAGCGAAATGAATAGCTCTTTAACTGTCACATAAAACTTTTACCTTATTCTATATCCTTCCAAACTCACCAAGCAAACCTTTCAACCAGATTGCCTCTTTGCAAACATGTGAGGCAGATACATATTCTGCCTCTATTGTGGACAAAGCAACAACCTCTTGTAGCTTTGACATTGAACTTATAGGACCACCTGCAAGAGTAAAGACATAACCTGAAGTGGATCTCCTCTTGTCCAAGTCACCTGCAAACCATGAATCAACATAACCGCAAACTTATCACTTGGAATGTCAAAGGTGATATAGTAATTGCTTGTACCTTTGAGGTAGCTAAGCACCCATTTCATTGCTGCCCGATGCTCTTTTCCTAGATTTTCCATGTATCTATTGACAACGCCAACTGCATGTGAAATGTCTGGTCTAGTACAGACCATCAAATACATCAGACTTCCTACTGCATTTGCATATGGTACACAAGACATATACTTCTTTTCTTCATCATTACTAGGACACAAACCTGAAGAAATCTTATAATAAGAAGACAAAGGGATGTTAACTGATTTCACTTTATCCATATCGAATCTTTGAAATGTTTTCTCCACGTACCTCTCTTGTGATAAGCACAACTTACCATTTTTTATGTCTTTGTGTATCTCCATGCTTAACATTAGTTTTGTTGCTCCCAGATCCTTCATATCGAACATCCTATCCATTTGAGCCTTCAACCTATTAATCTCAACCATGCTCTTGCTTGCAATGATCATATCATCAACATATAACACCAAGATAATGAAATTGCATTTTTCAATCTTTTAAAATAAACACAATGATCATACTCACTTCTGGTAAAATTTTGGCTCACCACAAAGGAATCAAACTTCTTGTACCACTGCTTGAGAGACTGCTTCAGGACATACATTGACTTTCTAAGCTTGCAAACCAATCTTCCTTTCTGATTTTGAAAACAACCTTATGGTTGTTCTATGTAAATGTCCTCATCCAAATCTCAATGTAGAAATGCAAGTTTAACATCTAGCTGCTCTAACTCAAGATCAAGTAAAGCAACCAAAGCTAACACTAAGCGAATATAAACAAGCTTAACGGTTGGTGAAATTTTTTAATGGGAATCAATACCTTCCTTCTGAGAGTACTATTTTTCTACAAGTCTTGCTTTGTGTTTTGTGACCTTGTTATCAACACCTTTCTTCAGCTTGTACACCCACTTGCAAACAACAACTTTTCTATCCTTTGGAAGTTCCACCAAGTCCCATGTTTTATTATTTTCCAAGGCATCTATTTCTTCTTTCATTGCTAATTTCCACTTAGCACCTTTAGACGCCTTCATTGCTTCCTGATAATAGCTCAGTTCTCCACCATTAGTAATCAAAGCAACACATGTAACAAATCATCATACCTTTTTGGAAAAGTTCTAACCCATGTTGACTTTTGCAAAGATGGCCGTGACAATTCCTCAATTTCTTGGAAATTTTTTGTCTCTACATCTTTTTCTTCGAGGGCATATTCATGAACAACTTCATGATCCTCCTCTCTTATAGATGACTAAGTTTGCAACTAAATTTGTTGAATATGTGGTTCTTTAGCCTATTTCATTTCACCATCTTCCAAATCTGACTTAATGAGTGACATTTCATCAAATACAACATCTCTGTTAATGATGATTTTGTGGGCAGTAGGATCCCATAATATGTATCCCTTAACACCACCACCATATCCAACAAATACATACTTCTTTGATTTCAAATCGAACTTAGAACTTTGACTATTTGGAACTAGAGCATAACCATTACAACCAAAAACTTTAAGATTCGAATAATCATAAGGGTGTCTTGCCCATACCTCTTCAGGAATCTTACAATCTATTGCAGTTGATGGTGATCTATTTACCAGATAGCATGCTGTAAGAACTGCCTCTACCCACAATTCTTGTTGCAAGTTGGCATTACTAAGCATACACCTTGCTCTCTCTAGAAGAGTCTTGTTCATGCGTTCAACAACACTATTTTGTTGCGGAGTATAGACCCATGGTTTTATGCCTTTGCATCCCAGCTTCTATGCGATAATTCTCAAACTCCTTAGATGTGAACTCGTCTCCAAGACTAACCCTAACCTAAGAGCTAAGCTATTCTAAGAAATAACCTAGCACTCACCCTAAAACTATCTAACCATAAATTACCCTAACATCTAACCCTAAACTAGGTTTACAAGAGAAAGTTATGTCAGGACCTAGGGAAACCCTAACACAAGCCCTACCCAACCTAAGGCTTCCTAAGACGATGGCTAACCTAATGGAGAAGGATCCTAGGTTAAGGAACTCGCTTAGGAAAACTAAGGAGAAACCCTAGGACACTCTCACAGGAAGACCTGTCGCTGTTTGTTGAGGTGATAGGAAGAAAATGTAACACCCTATCCTAGGGAAAAGTGCAGCTCTAAGGATACCACTAAGACTCAAACACACACATCCACCAACATCCGACAAAAAGGTAAGAAGCCTAACCTCCTTATGCTTGTGTTCATCCAACAAATCGAAGCATCACCAAAAGCAAAGATTCACCAAAGAATTACTAGAAAAATAGCTTGCATTAACCAAAAAACTTATTCAAGAGTAGGATATCCATTCAAAGAAACCCTAAGAAGGGTAAAACAAGTGCATAATGATTTATCCCATAAGTTCTGATTTACAAATGAAAGTGAGGAGATCTATTTATATGATCTCACACTTAAATTTTACAAATAAAATCCAGTCTGACATGCCTTAAAACAAGTAAATTTGCAATTATTATTTATGTCAACTTAAAATTAAAAGAAATTAATAATAAAATATAGCCTAAGGTAGGCTACCTGGGGTATTTGCATCCCCAGGTGCCAAAACACACTCAAATAAGCAAATCACTCCGAATGAAAGGCTGGAGTGAGGTGGAGGGAGGGCATTATGCCCCATATAACCCCTAGAATGTTGTAAAATCCCTCAACGCCCTCCCCAAAGCACAAAAATGACCTAGCATGGAGGATGTCTTCCTTTGAGGAAGAAGGTCAAGCAAAGAAAAGACCCACTGACTGAAGGGCTAAGAGGGTGTACAAAGTGGCTGTGAGTGCCTCGTAGCTGAACCAGAAGCCACCAGAGCGCACAAGCAGGAAATGGAGCCATGAGACCCCGTGGTCAACCTTTAGGGGCCCCAGACACCAACCCTGAGGTTAAAATCCTTTTTAACGGGTAGTCAGGATTGTCATTAAGCCATAGTACCCTTAAAGGAGGACCAAAGGGTCCAACCATGACCACCATCGCTCAATAAAACCCCTCTTGGTCGAAAAAATTGGCCCTCTCTCCCTAGGGTACACCTGAAGGTGTGTTGGGTACAAGTGCAACATAACAAGGAGCAAGACAGCCTAGAATAGGAACGACGAATGCTAGAAGACTCTCTACATGATGGGTGTCATCTAAATATGGGCTTGAACCACCTGGGGCATAAGATGAGGATTACTTTTATCTCTTGTATGGGTGTGTTAGTTAGCGGGTCCAACATGTAAGCAACAAATGATGCAGAGGTGCAAAGCATTGGAGGTATGTTACAAAATCATCCATCCTTCCAAGAAGCTGGTACTTCGAACCCCCTAGTAGATTGGATCCAAAACCATCGAGACACGAAGGCTAGAATCATGCTTTACGAGAGGTCATTGGTCCTAGATTGGGTCCTAAAGACGTTAAGGGCCATTGACATCATCTAGGAGGAATTGAATGCATTGTAGGAGCAACACATGATGGATGAGATAATGGAAGGGAAGCTTTGCGTCATTGGGCAACGATTTGAGGTGCAGCGAGGCAAAGTGACAACACAGAGGGGGGTTTGAAAGACACACCCATATCATTGATGATAATTCAGAGCAAGATCCATGACAACGTGGTCCAACACATATTCATTTGCAGTTTTTTTGTTATCAAGCCAGTCTAGGCTTCAATATCTTTTTCTCATTTGGCTCCATGGTTATATCTATTTGTAGCATTAGTTTATATACGCATGATGAAAGCCTTTCTTCACAAAATTTTGTAATAGGCTTTAGGATTTCCATGAGCATCCTCCTAAGCTAGACCCTTTTATATAGTCTCCTCTCTACCAAAGGCCAAATAGGAAGCATTCTGTACTATATTTATGTACCTCCTTTGATCATTGTTTACTAATAAGACCTACCTCTTCTTTAAAAAAAATTATAAAAAATGAAATGTAAAATAATAAATAAAATTGATTTTAATAATAATAAATTAAATTTAAATAAAAATTAACATAAACTAAATTAAATTTAAAAATAAACTATTTAATGAAGTTGTTTTTAGTAAAATAAATAAAACAATAAGAAGTTGTAATATTAATAAAAATATGTCTTTATAATAATATTAAATTTAAAACGTATAGTATTGGAAGTTGTCATATTAATTTATAAAAATATTAAATTTAAAACATATAGAATTGGTTTGATCAAAAGAAATATTATATATAAAATCATAATAATTTATTTAAAAAATAAATATATATATATAGTGATAATAATTTATTTTAAAAGCAAAAGTTAATAATGGCATGCTAAAAGTTGTTATATAATCTAAGTTTTATAGTATTGGTTACCGTACAAAATTTTATAATCTGTTAATTTTCCAAAACTTTTTGATAAATTTTTTAAAACATGAAAGACTTTACAATAAATCAAATATTATCCTTCTTAAAATTAGAAAAACCAATTAAATTCATTGGGATTAATCATCATTATAATATTTTTATAACATTTAATTTTAATTATTTTTTAATTGATTTAAAACAACTAAAATTTAAAAATTTATTTATTATAAGTAATTTTCTTAATCTTTAACCAATAAAAAATATGAATAAACTTTGATCACTACAAATTTATAATATAAAATTTAATATATTTTTTAATTAAAAAATACATTTTTAAATATATTTGAAAACTTTATTGAATTAAAGTAACAAAACAATATATTACTGTGGTTTCTCCGATTACATCACCAATATATTTGAGATTAATAACATTAATAAAACTGATAAAAATATAACTTTGATACACCACCTTCTCAAGCTTTCCTTAAGTCTGAAATTTATACAACCAACCTTGACTCTAATTTCCTAAATATTCTATCCGCCTACTTTTTTTCTTTTCTTTTTTCAGGAAGAAAAAAGCCAGTCCTTTTTATTCATTAGAATCAAAGGGCATCTTACAGTGCTTGCCCAAGTAATGGGCTGCAATCAATGAGAAGATACTATGGTCGTGACATAACACCATACATCCCGAACTGAAACACAAACCAAAGTGCTGTGGAGAGAGGCTAGTGCGAAACTAATATGTGTGACATGTAACCCATCAATAATATCTATCATGCCATCCCATATCTACTGTGTACATGATAAGAAAATGATCAGCATACTAAAGGAGCCAGCTCCATACAAAGGTGCAAAAAATAGAAAGGGATACAAGTTCCCGCACCAACTCAAAAGAGTTTTATATTACCATGTGAGGTCAAATGACCATCTAAAATTCAGAATATGTGCCAGAGCCTGGAGCCACAGTGAGAGCAACTTTAGAAAGATGGTCAACTCGCTGATTATGTTCACGGTAGATATGGTAGAAAGACGGTGCTATAAAGTATGTGTAAAGCTTTCTAGTCTCCCTACACCAAGAATGGAGCTCAGGTGGGGAAAGGGAAGACTTGCCCTTTGCCCAATTTATGATAACTAAGGAGTCACCAAACACCTGGAGTGAGGGAATTCCCATCATATGGGTAGTGAGCAGAAGGGCCCAAAGCCCAACCAGTTCTGCTTTTGTATTAGTGCACTAACCAACCCCCACAACAAACTCAAAGGAATGTGTTTCATTAAGGTGCAGGCTGAAACCAATGCCACCAGTTTTTGCTAAAGCACCATAAAAAAAACCGCAGGGATATACAAGCGTTGGTCTAGGGCTCAGTATTCTGGGTTTTTTCCTCTTTTCAGTAGAGGGGCAATACAATTGTGAGAAGTGAATCACCTGCTGAATCAAGTTATGCACAGATAGTTTTTTCCCTTAAGAAATACATTTATTTCTAGCTTTTCATAAAACCCACATTGTAAAGAAGGGAAGGTAACAAGAGATGTTGTGCTTTGAGAAGCGATCAATCCAAGTCCCCATAAAATCCACAAGACTATCTTTCTGAGTGTGTGGAGTCAAATGATACTGATCAATCAGGATCGAGAGTAGGTTCAACCAGACCGAACAGAGACCAAAAATGTGATGAGTACTGTCCAGATTAGCCAATCAGAGTGCACAAACAGAAGGCCCAATCCATCCCCTCTTCTGGAGATTCTCCCAAGTAAGCAGCTTATTGGAAATGGCCAACCAAACAAAACAATTGATCTTTCTAGGAAGAGTGCCATTCCAAATGATATCCAATAGTCTGCTATCAAGTGGGGGACATGATGAAAGAACAATGGAGTCATAGACCGCATTTGCAGTTACATTCCCATTCCGCGGATTTAGTGCCCAGACAAGTGTGTCCGATCGAGAATCCAGACGTATGCCACCCCGATCCAGACAGTTGGTGAAAGCCTCCCAAGCAATTTTCCATTCACCACCGATACCAAGTTCCTCAACAAAATACCAGTAGCAGTGATGCCCCGGGAGAAGATTGTGGGCACTAGCTAGTGTATTGATATTCAGATCTGCAAGGAAATCAAGTAGATCCAAAGGCAGAGACAGGGAATTGTCAGCCCCCACAATAGGGTCAATGCCCAGGTGGATGTTGTGACTATCACCCACTTGCCAAGCTAGACCTCGACCCAAATAAGGTAGGGTTTGCAAGAAGCCCCTCCATATAACAGAACCACCACGAGGACTAAAGTTCTTACTTCGCAGCCAATCTACCATAGAGGCATTCTTCAAATACTTGTGAGAGAGTACTCGGTGCCATAAACCATCGTGTTGTAGGGCCATCCAAATTTTTTTTAGCCTTAGAGCTAAACTGAACCAAGGAAGATTCTTAATACCCCATCCCCGTACTTCTTTGGCCAGGAGAGAAGTTGCCAATTTGCCAGGTGGTATCTATGTTTTTTGCAAGCACAGCCCCATAGGAAAGCAAAAATAATACTCCTGAGTTTGTTGATGACAGAAACAGGTATGGGGGCAAGACCCAACCAGTATACAGGAATGATGGTCAGTACCACTTGTACCAGGATCAAACGACCTCCAAGAGAGGGTAACTTGTGTGACCAATGGAGAATCCTACATTCGAATTTCTGAATGAGCCAGATCCAATCATTGCTCTTATACCTTAGGGGCTTGAGTTGATAGCCCAGGTACTTGAATCCAAATGTAATGGGATCCATTTTGTAGGGCAATAACCGAGCAATATCTGAACCCACATCAACATCCAAGTTGTTGTAGAGGAAGCAGGATTTATCTATGCTTATGCACATACCTGAGGCCTTGCAAAAGGTACTCAATATGACATCGAATGCCATCCATTCAGAGAGAGTGCCTGAGCCTAGAAGAATAACATCATCAACAAAGAGAAGGCGTGTTAGAGTAAGTGATGGAGAAATCTTGATGCCCCTGATGAGACCGTGTGCCCTGGCATCAGCAATCAAGAGGCTGAGCCCTTCGATAACAAGAATGAAGAGCAAGGGAGAGAGGGGACAGCCCTGACAGATGCCACGGGAGGCTTTGAAGAACTTGGAGGGGGTGCCATTGACAAGAACAACAAAATTTGCTGAAGAGAGACAGGCCATAATCCAGTTAACCCCAAGCAATGGAACTCCAATTTGGATAAGGATGAGCCAGATGCAAGACCAGTTAACCCTATCAAATGCCTTTACCAAGTCCAGCTTTAGAATGAGGGCACACATGTTCTTTGTTTTCACAATATGAAGGATCTCTTGTACAATGCCTATGGGTTCAATAATCTGTCTGTCTTTTAGAAACCCATACTGTTCTCTGGAGATATGTGTATCCAGGTGTGGCTTCAGTCTAACAGCAATAACCTTTGGTACCAGTTTATAAAGTAAATTACACAGGGAGATTGGCCTGAAATCAGCGAAGGTAGTGGGATTATCCTTTTTAGGGATCAGGGCAAGAAAAGTAGAATTTAGGGAGGGAGGAACAAATCCCAAAACTCTAGTACAGTCCACAGCAGCAAGTAGATCATTACCCATCAGACCGAAAAAGTGAATATAAAATTCAGCAGGCCAGCCATCAAGGCCCGGGCTCCTCTCCTTCTTGAAAGAGTGAAGGGCACTCTCTATCTCAGCCAGTGAAACAGGTTGAGTGAAGCAAGGGGCATCCACAGGAGAGATCATATTGGGATACAACATGACAACCCTGAGTTGTTCGAGCAGGTCCGTTTGTTTGTCATCACTGAAAATATGTGCAAAATGCCTGTTGCCCATCTCCTTGAGTCCCAACTCATCCTCCATAGAACCACCCTCCTCATTCATAAGAGACCAAATGGTCTTTTGGTTCCTCCTCCCAGAAGCCAAAGTATGGAAATACTTAGTGTTAGAGTCACCATGGAGGGCCCATTTGGTGCGGCTTTTAAGCTGCCAAGTAAGAAGGAGATGATCTGACAGAGTCTTTTTTCGGAGGTGGAGCTGAGTAAGAGCAGACTGTTCATCCTGTGAAAGGATTCCAAAAGCCGAACCCGAGAGGATATCACTGATATCCGAGTCAATCCTTTGATGTTCAGATTCCAGGGAGGAGCCTTTGTTCTTGATCTAGCCCTTGACATCCGACTTGAGTGCACGGATTTTGTGGGTGAGAAGTTCACAGTCAGTGCAAGAAGAAGGAGCATAAAGTTCAGACCATCCAGTGGTGACCCAAGAGGAAAAATCAGGATCATTCAGCCAGGATCTATTAAACTTAAAGGGGTAGTTACAGGATCCGACAGATTTGTTCCACTCAAGACAGATAGGGAAGTGGTCAGAAATATCAGAGTGAAGAGTCCAAACCCGGTGAACCTGGAGGGAGGGGATCAAAGTTGAAGCTATGAGGAAGCGATCTAATCTCTTACTGATCCCATCAGTGCCCACCCGACCATTCCTCCATGTGGGTCCAGCGCTGGGAGGAGCAACGTCCACAAGCCCCACGGAGTCAAAAAATTGGTGAAAGTGCGAAAAGAGGGGATCAATAATAGCCTTATTCCCCCAAGTCTTAGATGAATGTAGAGTAAGGTTTAAGTCACCCCCCAGGATCAGATTAGGGTAGTCGAGGAGGCCACCTCTACGGACAAGCTCCCAGAAATTATCTTGATGTTTATAAGGACCGTAGCAGTTTAGGATGTCCAAGGGGATGTGCATACCCCTGAAAGTAGCTTGGACCAGGATGCGTGCAAGAGTTTTGTAAGCATGGCATCTAACCTGGTGTGAATTCCAAGCGGACAATAAACCATCTGAGAGCCCGGATGCACTAATGGCACAAAATTCCCAATTACGTAAAAGCTTAGAGAAAGCAAGGAGAGAAGGATAGGAGCTACACATGGTCTCCTGTAAGAGTATCATATCAGGACGAACATAACGGAACAAAGAGCGGAGGCTATGTTGTTTGGCCTTACCTCCCAGGCCCCGAATATTGAGTGAGAGAACCAACATAAAGGAACAGAGGGTGGGGGGGTCGATGCTCTAAGTCCCTGGTTGGATTGACCTCTGGCTGCCTCTTTAATGCGCACCGAGAGGGGTATGTAGGGAGGTGAAACAGAAGAAAGACCCCCCTTCGACAGTAACTTATCCTTTTTCTTTTTTCTAATAGTTACGTTCTCAAAATGTATGGAGCTAAGGTGTAGAGTGGAAGGGGAGGAGGGAGTAGTGGTAGAAAAGATGGATAAAGATTTTTTAAGTGAAGGATCTGAGAAGGATGGAGAGGAGGTGGGGCTATGATCAGGGGGTGTAGGTAGGTGTGATGTGGTGGTAGAGGGCAGAGGGGGGAAGTCGACCATCGAAGTAAAGGAAGGCACAATGGGTATGGGTAAAGGGTTCGGTGAGATAGGAGAGGACAATGAAGGACCTATCTCATGGGATGCGTCCACCGAGGGGGAAGGGGGTTGATCAATGGAATCAATCAAGTTGTTCATTGTTACACAGTGTGCAATTTTAACTAATGGCGGAGACTGTGTTGTGTTGGGAGAAAAAGTTCTTGACGTTTCAGTCCTCAATCTAGGACCATCCTTTGGAGACTAAATCAACTCAATTAAAAAGATCGATCCTCATTGTCTATTAATGTTGATCAAAGGTGAGAAAATTAGCTTTTTGGGGCTCAGCTTTCTCCTAGCCTACATAGAGGAGTTTACTTCATTCCTTGTACCTGTGGCAAACAATACAATGGGGAGACAGGTAGATCTTTTCAAATAAGATTAAAGGAACACATAGCTGACATTAAACACAACAGAGTCAAGAAATCAGCTTTGGCAGAGCACTACCACCACACGGGACACCATCTATGCATAGAGGACACTAAATTCATAGCAAAAATTGATCATTATGAGAAAAGAAAAATATGGGAAGCTCTCAAAATAGAACTACAGAAAAATAACTTAAATAGAGATGATGGACTACAAATTAGTGAAGCATGGAAACCTGTACTCAATAAAATTATTATTATTATTATTATTTTTAAATTTAAAATTAATAAGAATGAAGGAAATCTAAAGGTTGATCAAAGTCGGCCCCAAAAAGCTAATTTTCTCACCTTTGATCAACATTAATAGACAATGAGGATTGATCTTTTTAATTGAGTTGATTTAGTCTCCTGAGGATGGTCCTAGATTGAGGACCGAAACGTCGAGAACATTTTCTCCCAACACAACACAGTCTCCGCCATTAGTTAAAAATGGAATCGATGACGGGAGAAAGCTGAGCTAAGGGGGCCATCGTAGGATCACTAGCCAAGCCAACCGATTCGACTGGAATAGGAGCATTATCCACACCATCTAACCCTACTAGCAAGGAGTTAGAGACATCATCGAAGAGGGATACATAATTTGAGTAAATACTGTATTTTGGATGCTCTAGGGCGTATGAAACAGATGGTTGTCTGAAAATCGGGGAGGCCTCTCGACTGGAGTCCGAGTGGCCCATCTTGAGAAGGGGGCAAGTTTGCTGAAGATGTCCAGTCTCGCGGCAGCAGTTGCAGCAGATGGGTACATGCAGATAGTCCAATTTCTGTAACAGGAGCCTGTCCTTGCAGAGAATCTCCACATCTGCAGGAAGATCGAGAGAAACGTCCATCTCAACCAACACCCTTGCCATACGTTTGTCGAAGGATAGGTGAAAGTCATCATCCACTACCACAAAACGGCCAATCGTATTCGCAATACCCTCTAAGATATTCAGATTCCATAGGGGGGATCAAAATGCATGTGCCAGCGTCCCAACACCAGGGAGCCCGAGCCAACATGCCAAGTTCGGTCCAGAATCAGGTTCACGTGCTCCTCTTCAAGAAAAATGAAAACAATCCATCCTTTTGATAGGAGGCTGATGGTAGGGTTATACTTAATCAGCGGCTTCCAATCTTCACAGGCCCAGTCCACCCATTCCTGCTTGCCCATTTTGCAGTATTCCAGACGCCCCCAGAGAGCCCGGGAACACAAGGAGGAAACATGATCAAAGAAAATGTCATGGCTAAGGACGTAGCAGAAGCGACCCTCATAGGTTTTAATATTTTTTGCATGTCGCTTGTGACGAAAGCGAGAGGTGACATTATCCGCCATGAGCTGGCTGCAGAAGTCAACCCCCAACAGGCAACAAACCCCAGGCCGCCGAAAAAGTTACCAAACCACCAGGAAGGGCAAAAATAAAGGGAACCCACAAAAACAGTCAGAGTCTGAGCGCAGTAAGCCCGCTAAGCAAGAGACCCACAACCGACAATAGGGCAAACAATGCCTCCCAAACTAGAAACCATAAAGATAAAATCATCGGAAACAAAGTAGTGGACACCGTATCGACCGGAGAAGAAAAAGGGAAAGACCATGAGCGGAAACAAAAATACCCCCAGGAAAACGACCAAACCCTAGTGTCACGGGTGCAGACGGAGAAAGCAAAAGTCAACCATGACGCAGTTGACGGAAGCCAGGAAAGAAGGAGATAAGGCAAGACAACGTAAACCCATGTAGGGTGGTAGAGTCGACAGAAACAGGAACCCACATAACAACAGTAAAAAAAAACAAAACGATGCCTTCCCACTTTTTTCGACTAGTTGGTACTCATCCCCCGCGGGGAGGAGGAACTCCAAGATGACCACCAACAGAGGGAACAAGAACCCAAAGAGATCCAAAAAAACAACAAGACACTTCAAGAGTACAGAGATGGTGGCAGAGGAAACCAAGGAAACAGGCCAACCAAGGAGCCCAAAAAATCCCCGAGAAGCCATAGTCCAACAGATGGGAAATATTAATGCCAAGTCAACCATCACAGGTGCCTCCACAGAAACAGTGCAGCCTCAACGAGGAAGGAGCGCTCCAAACCCTCCATCTTCCCCCGTATATCTAACTCATCCGCGTACTTGCATTAAGATACCGAACGCTACTTTGATTTGCCTAATACGTCCTATGTACTCTCAAATCACTCCAAAGTTCAAAGAAAGTATTGTTAAGAAATTAAAAATTATCGATTTGGAAAGTCCACACTTCGTTCTATATTTGGTAGGGCCTGGTAAAATGACATTTACGTAAAGGACAACCATAGTCAGTAAAATAATGAGTTATTTTTCTCGCTGCACTGAAAACCAAGCCAATCACTTAAAAGAATGACGAATCTTGAAATTTTTTTAATAAAAAACACTTTAATAAAACACTTTAGTAAAACAATACTTAATTTTCTCATTACATAGAAACAACTTAATTTCTTCCAATTGAAATAAGCATCAAGAAATAGGAGCGTAGCGAATTGCGAATGGGTCTCTTCTTCCTATTGAAATAAGCATCAAGAAATAGGAGCATAGCGAATTGCGAATGGGTCTCTTCTTCCATTTGAAATAAGCATCAAGAAATAGGAGCATAGCGAATTGCTAATGGGTCTCGGCGATTTTGACTAGCAGCCCTCTTAAATCTACAATATCTACGTTACTATATTAAAAACTAGAAATATGTCACGTATAATGTAAAGCCGGTGGTGTGCATGGGACCGGGACTCGGGAGTCAGAAGTATAAAAGCGACGTGTATTCTTTCCATGTGGTGGAAATTGTTGCCTCTCGCAAGCTCGTCTGACAGTTCCAACCTCCGGCTCGAGTATGCGTGTTCAACCATTCTGCTTGAAAACTCCCAATATAAATACCTCGGCCTTGCATAGGCTTCTAGGTCACTTCTTGCTAGAGCGGAAATTGATGCAGGTGGCTCAGCTTAACAATGGCTTCCGGAAACCCTCTGCTGGACTGGTACTGCAGGCCCCAGGCGAACGGCGCCTGGACAATTCTAGCACAAAGTACCTTCGGCGCTTACACGCCCTGCGCTACTGAAACCCTGGTGGTTTCTCTGTCGAATATTGTTCTCTGGTGTTTAATTTGTTACAGAATTTATTTCATTCGGAAGGATTTCAAAGTTTTCTCTGTCAAGAGATTTTGCCTGCAATCCCGTTATTATAACTATGGATTGGCTCTACTCGCTGCTTATAACACAGCTGAGCCGCTGTTTAGGGCCGTCATGGGGTTATCTATTGTTAATCTGGACGGACAGGCGTCGCTTCCTCCCTTCGAGGTACGTAATTTTTGTGTTCATGAGTTTATTCTTGTAGTGTCGCCGAAAATATGCTGTAAATTTCGCAGAAACTTCCCCATTTAATGGTTAGCACTGTAAATTTAGAGGAAAAACAGTTTTTTGGCGGTGAATTGAAATCAGCAACTAGTGTTTTTTGGTGTTCATTCCTGTAAATGTAAACCGAAATTCGTCCTTTTCGCGTTTGTGACAGTAATTTTAGGCGAAAATTAGACCTTGTAGTGGTTCTTAACATAAATTTACGCAGAAGCACATCGTTGCGTGGTTATTACCATAAATTTTAAGTGGAAACTCGTCCTTTGAGTGGCTATTACTGTAAATTTAACTTGGAGCTCGTCCTTTGGTGTTAATTACTGTAATTTTAAAGCTCATCCTTTTAGTGGTTATTGGTGCAAATCTAAGCCGAAACTTGTCCTTCCCTCGTCATTACTGTAATCTTTTGTCAAAGGTAGTGCTATGAGAGATTAACATGGTGGATTACTCTAAATGCTGGGAAATTTGTGAATTACTCTCTATAAAAACTTAGATCTTTTGTTAATGTAGTTAACTACGGACTTGAAAACCAATACTGAATAGAACATTTCAAAAAGAATATTTTATGACAGCTCCTTGCCACCAAAAGGATCAGCATCTATTGATTTTTTTGGAGATGCAGTAGTTTTACAAAAACTGGTTAGGAGGTTGTAATTAGATTTTAAGTTCGATTAGGCCATTTAAACGATCTTCAACAAAATGATAATTTGATTCGGCAGAGATTGAGCTGGTCAGTGAATTGTTGCCCAAATGATCCACTGCGAATTGTTCTTAGATAGATCGGTGAATAGATTTCCGCAGGTTATTGATGGAAGGAAAGATTGAAAAAAGGCTTGGTGAAATCAATGTTAAATAGTTGTTTTCCATCTTATGTGTATTGCTACGGCCCTCTACGCGAAAAGAAAAAAGGAAAAAAAAAAACCCGACAATTATCATCCTCTTCATCCGTAGGCGATCGAACTACTCCCCACAGTGGTGTAAACTATGCTTGCCAAGCAAATGGAAACAAAATCAAATGAAACATAATTGTGCAACAGAATGGATATATGATAAAACAATGGATATATGATAAAACAGCAGGCCACAGGCCACTTAAATATGGATAAAAATCATAACAGAGATAGAAATGAAAAATAACCTACCTCTTCTAACTATTTAATAATAATCAAAAGTAGCTAGGTCACTTAAACCCTTTGAACCCCTTAACTCTATAAACAAATTGAATAAAAACCAAAAGTTGTAACCTGATCTCCCCAGCTAGCTAGGTCACTTAAACCCTTTGAACCCCTTAACTTTATAAACAAATAAACAAATTGAAGTAAGATAACTGAGAAAAAATTAAGAAAGGAGTAGTGATGATAATCACTAATACGTTTTGGTAATGGGTGTAAACTTATAAAAAATAATGGAATATTGTGATGGTTAATTTTGGTTAAAATGAGATGTATTTTATTAAAGTGATTTGTTCTTTTATATTTATAAAGTGACTTTATGATATATAGTGTATTTTTTATTACTTTAAGGTAAAAGTGATTTTTAGAATGTGAAGTATTTTTATATAGTTTAATTAAGTGATTTAATTTAATTTGATATTAAAACACAACCTTAGATTTTATGGGCCAAGATCTAATCTCAGTTGTAGAAGTTGAAAAGACACCGGAGTTACCCTAAGGTGGAGAATAAAAAGACTTAATGAAACCTCATTTGCACATATTCCAAAGTGAGGAAGTGGAGAGACACATCATCCAAGAGAAGTTGGAGAGTGAGGGGTACACATTCCAAGAAGTTTTCGGCGAGGAGAGACAGGAGGAATTGTGAAGAGGAAAGAGAGAGGAGGCTCGGTTGTGAGGGCGCATTTCCTAAGGAGAGGATTATGCATCCCTAGGAGAGACCAACACATCAACAAGAGATTATGGAGCATGTTTCCCAAGGTGAATGTCACGTTTTCTAAGGCAAATTTGCTCTAGAACTATGATTGTTTTGTAGAACTAAAAAAGGAGGGTCCATATGGTAGTGAGGGAGGAGGTTGTACAACTATAACTTGTAAAAAAATCGAGACAATCGAGTGGGCACTATTTTTGAGGTGGCTTTTTGTTGGTTTTTTCCTTCTGTTTGCATGCATCCGAAGGTTATTTTCTGTTGTAGTGATTGCTGAATAGTATAGGCCTGTTATGTCAATGTCTCAGGTTGTATGAGCACAGTGACTGAGTATAATTTCTATGTACTTTTTTGACGTAAATTGTTGTTGTTGAACTCTATATTTAATTCCTAAGAAGCTCAATAAAAACTCTCTTAGTTGTTTTCCCCAAGGGGTGGAGTTTCTCAAGGGGCAAGTTTAGATCAAAATTCCTATATTTAATGTGTATTTACAAGCTATTGTTTTAACATGATTTCCACTGCTAAATTTGCTTGATGAACAATATATTAGCCTATAATATTTTTATTTTTAATGCTTGAGACAAGTACATAAGTCTTGCTTCTTGTTAGAATTTGATATCAAAGGTTCATTAAGTGTTAGAATTTGATATCAAAGGTTCATTAAGTGTTTGAATAAATCTGTGAATGAATTGTGCATAGATTTCAAGATTTTCTTCAATGATAAGTTATACACTTAAATTAACAAAGGAGTAGTGATCATAAGTTATACACTTGGTTATTGATGTAAACTTATAAAAATTAACGAAGGAGTATTGATGATAGTCAAACACTTAGTACCTTAGAAAATGAAAAGCAACTGCGAGCAACTTTCCTTAGTATATACCCGACACAAAATGACTAGTTTCGTTTAGGGTCTTGTTTTTTTTCATATTTTCTTAGATTTCCTTTGAAAAATGTTAATGATTTAGTTTATTTATTTCGTATTTTATCAAATTTTATGTTCATTTCCCCTTATTTTTAGAATAGTTTTAGTTTTTTTTAATGCTTCATCAAAATTCATGAGCACTCACTATGTTATGAGGGTAAGCAAAATTCTTTATTTTAGAAAAGCCATGTCAATAATACTCACCTTGGAGCCCAATAATTGGTTTACCAACTCTTTTTATTTTTATTTTTTATTTTATAACTAGAACGTGTATATATTTTGTATTATAAAGGGATAGGAAGAAACAATCCTAGATTTAAATCAAAATTTGTTCCAAAAAACTTCATAAGTGTAGAGCTATAACACAAAATTCCTCCTTCATATGTATCCATGACACTACCCCTATTAAGTTCACTAAAACTTGAATACTATATATTCAAAAAAACTACCCTAACAAAAATATGCATGAATTATAAACCATTGTGGCCTTCTTTTGGTTGATGCTCAACTTTACTATTATCCCTTGAGCTGGAAATATCCATGACTGTACAATAACATGTTTCTAAACCATGTCCTCCTCCCTCAGCTTGGAGCCCACCGAATAGACTTTATGAGACTATGCACCCCAAGAGAGGCTTGTGATTATATTGAAGTGCATCTCAAAATCACTTATGAACTTGGTGATAATTTATCCCTACATTATTGTATTCTTTAAGAGCCGCCTGCCTTGCATCTCGTTGAGCGATATGGGCATTGTCCATCAACTAACCCATTCAAACCATCTAGTTTAGAATTCAAATGTTGCATTAGTCTTTTAATTTACCGAATGTCTTGAAGACTATCTCCACTAGGAGCACACCAATTCAAGTGCTCCTCCATACCATAACACACAAAACTACAAAGAAAATGTTGGTACCTGTTATCCCTAAAGTTGAACCTAGACTACAGGGGTTCAAGCTTAAAGAAATCTTTTAAAAATAATTCAATAAAATCAAAATCAAGATTGAATTGGTATATAATCAAAGATATAGGAAAATCACATAACCATTAAAGATCTGTATGACATAAAAATGGAATACAAAATTCAATATCAAGGGAACTACGAGCATGAATTTATGGAATGAAACTGACTCTGTCACTAAATGTTTGAAAGATAACTGTAGTTTATTACAAGAATCATGCAATGGATTGTATTTGACCATACACATGATAAATCATAAAAAACACAACTCATAAAAATACAAAATCAGCTCGTAACCATAATCATATCAAAGCAGAACCTGTATTGAAGATGCTGAGAGTTTTATGTCATACAGTATACATCAAAATTGGATTTCCATCTCCGATTACCACCCTTTTCAAATCTAGCTACTATCCTTATATACAAAACTTCTGAGCTTCTGAGATAGTTATCAGATCCTATTTCTATGGATCGAATTCTTTCAAAAATAGAAAAGTCGATATTCCTAAAACAGTTGTAATACAAGTGTAATACAAAATACAAATAGAAACATACATTTGTCAAAACCTAATTGCTTTCAAAAGCCAATATAAGTTTAAAGACTCTTAGAAGCCTTTGCCAAGACAGTTAGATCACTTAAAACTTGGGATCTTCTTTGCAATCTGGCAAACTCAGCATCTTTGTTCTCCATTTGATTGTGCGCCTCCTTACTCTGAGTCTTCATGTGTTTGAACTGCTTCTGGATGGTTCTTTTCTCTTTCAAAATGTCTTTAGATATTGAAAGTAACTTTTGATAATCTGCTTCCTTCTCCTCCAAATCCTCTCGTAATCTTTTATTTGCAATCATTAACTTCTCATTAATATTCTGTAAAAACCTGGTTTGCTCCTTATATGTCTGCAAAGATTTCTTAATCTGGTTTAATTCTGGAGTTATTTCAATGGCTTCTTCTTTCATAAGGACCTCATCTTCTTGTGGAAGCTTCGAGATTGAACAATATTCTGAACACGCTTGTTTATTTGTGCAAAAGATTTATGGTATAGACCTTGCAACTCCTTGAACATCATTGAAATTCTCATTATCTAAACCATATTGACCTTTGGATGTGTGTACAGTTTCTTCGCTGAAAGAATCATTTATCATCACAATTTTTTCACAGTCTTCATGCACCAATTCCATTTCTGCTTGCAATTTACTTCTTAACCTAGTCCTAGGCTTCACACCAATGCTTTGTGATTTCAAAAGTTGAACTCGTGCTTCATTCTTTGAAGTTATATTCTTTAACATCATACTTAATGTTTCAAGGTTTTCATCTGTAACTGAAACTTCAGGAAACAAATTATTCTGATTTGGTTCTTGTACAAAACCCTTACCTTTTGCTATAACATACTCAGCTTGTTCTTCATGATTTCTTGTTTGCTGGTTCAAGTCTTATGTTACCCTTTTTCCCTTTTCTTTGGTCCTTTCTTCAAACCCTAACTCTGACAGCAAACTTTCCCAAGTTTGTCCTTCTCTATGCAATTGTGAAATCAGCAACATTTTTATTAAACCCTGATGGTATATAGAACGAGCAGTATGCTCTGCATGGGCTTGAACCCACATAACCATATTTTGCAAGCTATTCAATAGATAAAATGGGAGATTGAGCTTTAAGCTTCCATTGAGGTGCATCAACAACCTTAAATGACATTTGAGAACCCTGTCATACAGACCTTAGCATGTAATATAATTTTGAACCATTTCCAAAGGAATTTGCCAGTTAGGTTTTATCTTGCTCACATGAATACCATTCTTCCAGTCTAATTTTTCAAACCTTGGCATTAAGAACTCACCGTAATTTCCTTGAAAATCCTACTGCTTAAACCATCTTTATCCTTGTGCTGGAACCCCTATTGCTTCTGCAATAGACTCTTCATTCACCATGATCTTTAAACTCTTGAGCTGAACCATTCCATCTTTATAATTTTTGATGAAAGCCATAGTTACCTGTGAATGATAACCTTGCAACTTTTCACAGAAAGCAAACCATCCAACATTTTTCATCAACTGGGCTGACCTTGGAAATTGCAGTATCCATTGTGTGTTATCGGGTTCCAGTCTGCAAATTAGGCCTCTCGGTCTTCTTTTCACCACAATTTCTGAATCTCCTTCCATTGTTACTCTCAGCATTCTGCAAACTCTTCAAAATATAAACTTCGCAGAGCTAATGGAATTTGAGAACAATAATATGACCGGTTTTTAGGGAAATATAGAATATTATTGTCAACTGTCAACACTGTCAACATTGGTACCATTACTCATTACACCAAATGCCTCGATTTCATTTGAAGAACATTTGTGAAAGTAGATGAGTGACATGATGTAAACAAAATTATTATTTAGACAGGACTGCCTTTAAGAAATAATAATGATGCTTTTAAATCATAGTACCGAGCCTGTCAAATTTATCATGTATTTACATACATCCATATACCATCGTTTCATTGTCATATTTTTTACAACGAATGATATTCATGAATAAAACCATCAATGCAATACTTTTAAGGAATGCTGCCAATTTAAGGAATGCTACCAGTTTATAAAATCCAATTTATAATAAAACCTCTTGCTCTTGATACAGGTTCATAACTTTAAATAATAAATGATTTGAGCCTTCAAAGGAAATCACAATAAAATAAAAAAATAAAAAAAATTCTGTCACTCAAAGATATAAAATGAGGTAAAATTAAAGAAATGAACTCAACATAAACAAACAACTATAAAACCCTAGGATAAAAATGAAAAAACAACCATAGAGATAACAATACTTTTCCCAACCACAGAACCTTCCTTCATGCATAGCAGATAAACCATGAAAAACATATCCTAACATATTAGTTACATGAAACAACAAATGACTAGAACCAATAGAAAATTCTTCACACCCCATTGTTGCTTAAACACAATCATACTAGGACGAGAATTTTTACCATTTTTCTCCTTCTCAAAGAGGTAAGCTAAGCATACATCATTGAAACCATAAGCCGCCCAATTGTCTTACATTTCTAGAACTATTGCGCCCCTACAGACTCCAACCAAAGTTATACTACCTTCATAGATGATACATTTGAAGAGCGTTGTAAAAGATTCACCAAGCAAATGAAGAAGAAGACATAGAAGGGCATCCAAAGCATTAGTGAGTGCTTCGACACTCTTGCTTCACATTAATGACATGTGATGTCTCGTACAAAGTTGCGACCAACACATTTCTGTCATGCTGCCAATTCTATGAATTGTTTGAGTGAGAGGGGAGGACACGCTTCTAGGTCCTTCCATGCCCAAAAAGCTAGGGGATCCACCTCTGTTTAGGGTGGCCCTTATTTTGTATTTAAACCTTCTTATCCAACTTGTTCCCCTCATTAGTTGGGTGATCAACAATGGAATTGTTATGACAATGAATGTGTAGTAGATTGGGATCCAGGATCTGTTTAAGACAACAATAGATCCTCTTAAAAGTTTTATGAAAATTTGTGTCCTCCTTAACACAATGCTTCCTTACCTGCTTGATGATGAGAAAAAAGTCACCAATAATGAAGATTTTTTAAATGTGAAGGATAAATACAATTTCCAATCCCATTCGCTTGGTTATTCATTGCCTTTCTAATGCCCCAAGTAAAAGTCAATACGATCCATCCATTGGAGTCTAAAAGAAATCTTCCTACACCTACCACACCTACCGCTCTAATTGGTTCACCCACTGTTAGCTAATGAATAATTTAATAATTAATTCATGCATGTACCATTTAAGAATTGAACCTCTATGATGAGAGTGAAAGACCTATAGCCTCACTCACAAAATTTAACTAACATATGTTCCAAATACCAAAGACTTATAATAGAAGGCTAAATATTTTATTTATTTGATCCTTTTGGGGTAAGCCATTTTTATCAAATTTACAATTCGGGATGGATGAAATTGCCTAATTAATCTTTTGTTTTCTTGTTCACTGTCTCTTAATTCATTAAGATAAACCCATCTTAACTATAGATTGATCAAACACCACCAAGAATAATCAAATCCCTATAAATGTAACTTTTTTAATCATTTAAAAGAGTTCTAGGGATCTAAACATTTATGAAAAGAAAGGTAACAATAATTGTATATAAATATTAGATTTACAAAAATATAAATCTCTCTAATCTAAATAATCCTAAACTTTGCTCTCGATTATTAAATTTATATGAAAATTAATTTTGGAAAAAAATGAATCTCCAACTAACATAAAATTGATGTTACAACTAACCGAACCCACCTTCCACTATGTTGATTTTATTGATTTTTATTATTACATATTATTTTCTCTCTCACACTCTCATGCAACATCTCTCAAGAATCTTAGAGAAAGATTAAGCAAATTCAGAATCTTTTTATCACATATAACCTCAAAAAAAAACCCTAACCTACTCTCCTTATAGAAGTTGCTCTACCCCCATTGAAAGCATCGATATGACTAGGTACGTGTACAAGAACATGATAAACAACATGGAAGACCAATGACTCTTTAAAATTGCTTTAAATTCTAGTTAAGATCATCTATGACTCAAGAGAGGTTGGTATAAAGATGCCATGACTTTGTTAAACCATTGGGGGATTAACGGAAATGTCATTTTACAAACTATCAACAACACAAAAAATACTATTACATATAAGTTTAAAGGGAAAATGTGGGAGGAGAAAGTTTTAGAGGTTAAAAGAAAATTAAGATTCTATAAGGAGGTCATTAACCCTAAACTAGAAGATAAAAAATATATCTCTATCTTAACGAGTTCGAAGAAGAAAATTAATATATGCAAGATAAAAACAAACTCCCATGAGCTTCTTAGTGAAATGGGGCTCCGAACAATTCCTAAAACACCATAGGTGAAAGGATTTTCCAGCTTTGTGAGTCTATGAGCGTTTAAGAAGAATCTTATTTTCTGTTAGAGTGCTTGCGTACACCCACACTCGATCATAGTTTCCTAATCTTTGCTAGAATTCTAACCTCCATGACCTTCTAACGTGTCAAAACTGTGGCGACTTAAGCGCTTCTTTCTAAGCGTTTTGACCATAAGAATAATATTGTTGAGCAATCTAATTGATCTCTATATTTGTGCTGAAGGTCCGATAGACCAAATGGGTCTCAATAGGCGTTAATCATCATCATCATCATCATGAATAAAAATCCCTGTAAAAGAACTTCATGACAAAAAAATATACAATATTATTTATCCATATTATTAAATAGAAAATGTATGTCAAAGTCCCAAGTCTCATTTGTTAGGTGGCCCAAGATTCCAACCATGTTAAGGGTAAGTGATTTTGACAACTTAGATGCATACTAATCTCCCAAGTTATAACTATAGACTAATCTCCCAAGTCATATACACTAGCAAACACAAAAAAAATCAATAAAAAATATTACAAATAAATAAAAAATATATTTAAATAAAAATCTAAAAATAAATTAGAAAAAAAATTCAGTTTTATTAAGAAATAAGATAATATTAAAATACTAATACAGAATGGTAAAAAACATGACGTACATTCGCAACTACCTTATTAAAAAAACTCCATTAACTATTATAAAATGTTTCGTCACTTATAACCATTTAAGAATATGAAATTTCTATATGTCCAAAAATCTACAAGAAAACACAAAATCATATGAATAAAAATTTTCCTCTCTGCTTTTGCTATAAAACAAAGTTTAAGAAAATTCTATGTATATATGAAATTCTATTTATCCATGAGGTATAGATTTGTTGGTCTTTGTGTGGTTTGGTTCTCACGAAGTCTCATGTTCAAATCTCATAGCGAGGGGTTGAGTTTGTGAGACAAGGCTTCTGGCTAACCAGATGGAAGCTCATGCTACTTTCCTTGCGGGGAGCTTTAATGCCTCGTGCAACCACGGTGACAGTTCTACTCACTATTAGACAAATCGTTCTCACAATCAAACTAAAATTGACCTATAAAAATAAGAACAATTGTATAAATAAATTTGTAGTCAGTGTTTTCATTTGAGATGGTCAAAGAGGCGTTCAAAGGCGAGACAAAAATAGTATAAGAAAAAACGGAACAAATGGGTAAGGCCAGCGGTACGTAAGGGAGAGTACATGGAGCCATGTACATTAAAAAGTTTTAGGTTCCATGCATAGGTATTGATAGGAAAGTGTCATATTAAGTATTTTGGGTAGTGCTTATAGGTTGTCAATACATAACTAAAAGGGGGCAAACGAACATGTAGATTGTTTTCTATCATTAATCATTGCTTTCTACTTAGGTAAATTATATAAAGATTTAAAAGTATGATTTCGTTTAGTATTTTTTAAAATGGTCCTAGGTAAATGATATAAATATTTAAACGTATGATTTCGTCTAGTGGATTTCAAAAAGACCATTTTGAGGGGAAATTAAGAATTCCTTAAAATTACTAAATGAGGTTGATGGAAATAGGGTTTCGAATATATACAAGTTATATGAGGAGTTAAAGGTTAAAAGTAATAGGTGAGAGGGTTTTAAAAGTATTAATAATAATATATTGGTATATGATGAAATATGGTTGTTTATTTTTTTTACATATGTTTGGTTTTTACATAGATAAGTTATTGGAATGGATAAACATTAAAGATGGGGAAGGGGCGAATACAATAGAAATTATTATCATAAAGATTTTGTTGTACGTAGAGGATGTGAAGTAATAGCGAGGTCATTACATAGCGTATATGATCACGTTGAGGTCTTTAAGCCCTTTTGCATGGAGATTGGGATGAATTGTTATTGGACATGATCAAACTAAGACAATATTCTTTTGGCTTTAAAATAGAACAAAACAACCACAAATCAACTTTAGATACTTGGGACTATATTTCAACGTGAAGGTAAGGTGGTATGCATGCATGAGGTACATACTCTAAGGAGGGTAGAACTATTTCTTCTTTCTCCAAAATAAAGACAATAGAGGTTTGAGACTTGCAAATGATGTACTCCCTCTTTCAAACACTCATAACTCTAATATTTTTTTGTGAATTTGAAGTATAGGGACCATGTATTTAGAAATAGACGAAACCCCTTTATGCGATACTCCATATGAAATATGACTATACCTAGTATAGTTGGAGGCATTAAGAACAATGATAATTTGTAGACACTGAAAATGACAACCATGGACATCGACATGATTTTTGCTAAACTCAATCAAGTTAAGACAAAAAACAGGAAGAGAACATGGCACTGTCATTATATGAAATAGTTTGAATTTTGAGATATAGAAGAAGAATTGTGCTAGTGGGATAAAAATGCACATAAGAGTTATGCACAAGAATGTTAGAGGGGGGAAACTGAAGTAAACACAAAAAATCAACAACACTACTACATGGAGAGACCAAAGTGTAAAACTACTTAAGCTTAACATACCACGATATGAAAACAATACAATATTACTGCTAAGAACCAACTCACATAGGTTGAGATGTGAAATAAGAAGATGGGAACCACCAAAGACGTTATTGGAACAAATCTTATGCGATATGTGGAAATGTGGATGTATAAATCAAGCATTACTTTCTCATCCACTTTGCAACTTGTAAATTAAATAGAGGTAGTATTTGTATATCAAAGAGTGAAAATCAACGTTTTAAGAGGATCTAGTGAGAAGTACAAAAAATTTCATCGAGGGGATAATGCAACCAAGTCACATATAGTTGAGAGTAAAATCAATAAAATTACTTACACTTGACATAAATCAAAGGGGCCACGCTTATGGAGTAGGACAAATGCATAATTTAAATTATATCATTATATTACTAATTTTATTTATTATAATTTTTATAAAATTTATTGATATACAACTTTCAACTTTCTTATTTTAATGAACACACATAACAAAGCAAAGTAAAAAAACACAATACAAAACATAGCAAAAACTGCAACCCAACATAAATCTAATTAAAGCAAAAAAACACAACTCTTTGGAGATTTTCCATTCATAGTGAAATTTAGAAAATTAATTTAAAAATTGTTGATGTTGAATTGATTTTAATATTTTTTATAGCAAGTCGTGATATTCCACCCCAAAATCAAGGGCCAATCTATAAACATCCCTATAATAGATCCCAACATTTATGAGGCCCCAAACACCACCTAATGTCATGACATTGATGTTGAATTGATTCTCTTATGGCTTTAATGTAAAATACTAAGATTTGAATCTGATTCGACTAGTTTAGGGCTTTAATGTAAACCATTACGCATTCGATGTAACCACTTACCAACATGGATCAAAATTCAAGCCGCCACAGCCCGTCTCAGAAGTGGTATTCAAAATTTTCCCGTCATTTAAAATGCTGGATTTTATTTTTGACATTTCTTAAAAAATGCATGATTTGATTTAAAATTTCATTTAAAGGGTTGCCTTAAATTGTGCATGTCAAACATTAATGTTCAACCCATACTTCTGTGAACATTGAATGGAGTTATCACTCCGTAGAGATCTACCATTATACCAGGACCATTAAAAATTGACGCAACACCCTGCTTGGAGATCACTGAAATCATAGATTCACGTACGAATTGTTGGAAAAATATCGTGGTTCCAATGACACTCTTGAAAATATTAATAAGATTTAAGCTGTCTAAGAAATTTCAGTACAGGTTCCTTCCATGTCGACACAACGAAGGGGATGAATGCTGAGATATTGTGGCATGGCCTTCAAGTCATTCCAACTACTCACTAATGGGTAGATTCCAAACAAAGTGTTAGCACTTAGCAGACATCCACATTTTCAAACCTTTTGCAATTGCAAAGCTCTCTCTAACCAGCGGAATGCCAATTTTTCCATCACCAACATAATGCCATTTTTTTCATCATTCATTGGATTTTGTCTAATTTGTGATCCTATAGATGGTCTTACTCTTATGCCAAACATGGAAAGAGTTGCAGATTTCAAAAAGGGCGATTTTGGAGAAAGCATTGCTTGTGTAGGCCTTAACATCAAGGATCAACATGTTCGAATTCGTTGCCGCAAATGCTCTCTAACATCCTATATTTCAAAAAATCCTATTTCATGATGTTCAACATTGCAAATCTTCAAGTATATATAATATATTGTTTTCCAAATTCTCCATTATTAACATTAAATTAGTTTCAATTACTTCCAAGTTTCCAATTGGTTATAAACTGTGTTATTAATGAGAAAGTAGAATCATCCAACCCAAATTGGTTATTAACTGTGTTATTAATTAGAAAGTAGAATCATCCAACGCAAACCTGGGTAAATTGAAAATTGACATGTGGATTTAAAAAAAAAAATCATGGCTTAGGGTATGTTGGACCGATCTCAACCTCTAATTCAGAGCAATAAAACTACATAGAGTCACAAGGAAATGCAAATTGATTTTATTTTGATTTTTGAAGGGATGACAAGCAAATCTTATTCATTGTTTTTTGAAGTTCAAGACCACTATTTATTTTTTATTTTTTATTTTTTATTAGGGTTATGTGTTGATAGGGCTTTTCACTATAGATTTTGGCTGTTTTGTTGATGAGGGTTGTTACAAGGAAAGAGTGTGTTAGTGCCCATCAATGATGATAAGTAGGCTCTTTGTGATGGAGTATTAATTGATTTAATGAGTTAAATCGGTTCTTTTTAGTTTAAGTTTTACTATAAGATTGTACTTAATAGGTATTATAAAAAGATTTGTTTTACAAAAGTTACTAATGATATACAAATTTGAATGAGTGGATTATCAACAATACATTTTTATTTTGAGTGAGTTAAATATGTCAGTTTTAGTTTAAAGTTTAACATAAGAATGTACTTAAATAGGTATATAAAAAGATTTATTTTACAAAAATTATTAATGAAATACAAATTTTAATGTTTCGATTATCAACAATACTTTTTCATTTTGAGTAAGTGCTTTAGTCAATACTTAATACTTAATTTTTAGACAAACTTTTTTTAAGCATAAACTACAAATTTGATTTTTTTTAAAGTAAACATTTAAAAGAAACAAACCATTGCTCACTAATTAGTATATCTCCCTAAGAAGCTTCCACTTTTTGACAGCTCCACCATTCTATTATGCACTCGAAAATGTATAAAAAATTAAAAAAATAATTATACAATTTTTTTAATAAAATATTTACTTAATTTACATTTGTCAAATATAATTATATATAACTCTTCATGGTTGAAAGTGTAACTTCAAAGTTACATATATAATCTTTCATCCTTGAAAGACTAACTTCAAAATTAAAATTAAGAGGAGTCCTTCAAATTTGATCCCTCCTGGCATAAAAAAATTAGCCTTTTACTTTAAAAAAAAAAAATAGTCTTGGTAAATCCACCACCCTACCGACATGTGACTGGATTAGTTTGTAATCAGTCAAGACTTAGAACATCGAAAGAAAGGCCCAAAATAAGCTTAGGTAAATGTCTTGACGGATAAATCTTGAATGTAAAAAAATGTCGAAGAAGAAGAATGTAAAAAAATTAAGTGTCATCATTAAAATAAAAGGAAAAAAAATTGAATCCCAAAAAACAAAGTGCAAGATGGTCTGTCCCATAAGCCAAATAGCCTCGCACACGTGAAAATATTTTCTTCGGTCACAACCAGTGGAATGCGGCCATGGAAAGGAAGGACGCAAGGAGCACAACCTGAATCTATGAATGTGGAATCACCCAAGTTAATTCGAGATTTATAACTCAAGTTAATTCAAGATTTATGCTCAAATTTTAGGAAATTAGATATTGATCTAAAGGTTGCGGTCAGCCTTCAACTTCCTATCTGAAGAGATGGAGGATCCCCTGGTACAGAACCCTAAAATCACCAAAGAAATATATTCGTCCTTTGCGTCACCCCCAAAATAAAAACTGAATGTGAAAGCCTATTGTGTTCGATGGGACCGAGGGCTACTAATATTTAATTTTTGGACCGTTAAAAGAAATGCAAAATGTAATCTTTCTCTGGTCGCTCTCTTGACTATGGCCATCCTCCGCCCGGCCAGCCACACGAGTCTGATTGAGTATACCGGTCATAGTTGAGTGTTCAAGCATTCCTCCTTCAAAAGTCTCTACGTTAAATATCTCGGCCACATGCAGACTTGTTATAGTGTAATATGTGAGTTTGTCTCACTCAACAACGGCTTCCGGAACAAATTTTTTAGATTGGTATTGCAGGCCAGAGGCGAACGGCGCCTGGATAAGCTTAGTAAAGAGTGCCTTCGGCGGTTACACGCCCTGCGCCACTGAAACCTTGGTGGTTTCTCTGTCCCATTTGGTTCTTTGGTGCCTAATTTATTACAGGATTTATCTCTTCCGGAAGGATTTCTCCTTGAAGAGGTTTTGCCTACAATACCGCTATTATAACTATGGATTGGCTCTGGTCGCAGCTTTTAACACGGCAGAGCCGCTGTTTAGGGCCGTCATGGGGTTATCAGTTGTTAATTTGGACAGACAGGCGTCGCTTCCTCCCTTCGAGGTGCGTAATTCTTGTGTTAATGGGTTTATTCTTGCAGTGTTGCTGAAAATTGCTGTAAATTTGTGCGAAAACTTGCCCGTTTATAGGCCATTGCTAAATTCAGGTGGAAACTTGTCTTTTTAGTGTTTATTACGGAAAATTTAAGTCAAAACTCGTCATTTTTCGTGGCTAACTGTATTGGAATTTGCTTTTCATTCTACCCGTCAATACCTTTTTTTGTTGCTTTATTCCTATCGCACAGTGTTGTGTCTAAAATTGTATTCTTCAGCAACGAAGTCTTGCTAAAACCACTACACCCTTCAATGATAAAGTTTTGTGCAAATATTTTTTTGAAATCATATTCAATATATTGAAATTGTCCTCACCCGTGAAAATTAAAAAAATGAAACCATTAAAATAACCCCGATTCACAGATAACCGCTAGTAATTGTATTGATAATTACAATTAGTTAAAAAAATGTTATTTCACGTCATATCTCTGTATAACAAACTAGATTGCAGACACTACAGAATTGAAGTGATATTTCTGTATGAAACTAAATTGCAGACATAACAGACAGTACTCATCTTGTATCAAACTCGTCAAATCCCTGGATACCATCACAAGATATTTCTGATTGACCCTTCAATACATAAACGCAATTAAAGCTGTGGAAAAGGGGAAGCAATTTCAAATTCCAATGGAGATGGAATGACAGAAAGCCATTAATTTTTATAGAGTGCACATGCATAGATATCGTAAATTCAAAATATCTAGATTCAGGAGTTCTTTAACATGGTAAATGGTACATCTTTTGAACAAGGTCATAAGCATAGATCTCAAAATTTCAGAATAGCTAGATTCAGAAGTGATTTTGTGAGCATGGGAATTGTTTCAACTCCTAAATAAGGACAGAGGGAGCAAAACGATGCGTCAGTTATAATTTTAGGTTTTAGAACTTTCTTTTTAACAGAGTATCTAGGAACAAGGTCACAAGCATAGATCTCGCTATTTCAAAATATCTAGATTCAGAAGGGATTCTGTGAGCATGGGAAATGGTTCAACTGAACAGGGACAGAAGGGGCAAGAAGTTATAATTTTGGATGTTAAAACTTTCTTTTTAACAGAGCATCTAGGGACCAATTGGGTTCTTTTCAGCCCTTTAGCACAGGTTAACAGTTTTCATAAACCAAAACTCACTAGCAGATAACATTGTAAGAAGACAAAATCATATTAAGAAAACACTACAATCCCTACATTCTGATCACAGAGCTGAGACGTATAAAATTATTGAAATTATTCATCATTTTATAAAGAGCTCAGAGAAGCAGTATTGAATTAGAATGTTTTAGTTAAAAGCTGAGATTAAAAAAAAAACCATGTAAATTATACTAGCAGTTTAATACATGCACTATAGGTCTGAAAAGACTTGAAATAAGGTACATAAATATTTTGATTACAATCCATCCTCATTAATTGCTTTTAATGCAAGGAGCCAACAATTCAATATTTAAATCTTACCAGTAGTAGAGATTTAATATCGACAAAGGAGAGCTTCCGACCTTGGCCGTAGCGGTATATGCACAGTAGCACACTCAACCATGTATATTCCATTGTGTACATCTCAAATATACTGAATACGTCCCAAATACACCCATTAAACGCTGCCCTAAAAATATCTATTTATGAAAAGGAGTGAACGATTCAATATTTAAATCTTACCAGCAGTAGAGCTTTGATATGGATGCTGGACTCATGTCTAAGGCTCAAGTTGTTCAGCTGCTTCATAGTGCTAATTAGCAGTGAGTATCTTTGGCATTGAAATTTGTAGATACTCACTGCCAAAAATTATAATGAGTATGAAATGGCAACTCATAGAAACGAATGGAAAAATCATTGATCTAAGCTATTATTTCTGTCTTTTTAAAAGCAAAAATCAACATGGAAAAATCTCTAATTAACAAGCCTTTCTATTTAAATTGCGTAATTTAACAGATTTTTCTATTTTTTAATGTAAAAATCACTGGCAGCTATATCTATATCTATATCTATCTATCTATCTATCTATCTATATTATATATAATATAATATATATATATTTCGTAAGTAAGTACCCAAGGGGGATTTGAACTCGTTACTTTCCATTTACAACTTCTCATCTCAATAACTCATTACAAATTGCTCTAACCCCCGTGGGCTTGGCAGCTATATGGTATAATACCATAGATATTATATGGTTATGTAATAGTATAATGATGATACATAATATAGTGTTATAATAGGTTTGACGTTTTACAAATTTTTTAACTGGCAAAAAATACATTTAAATGGTTAAACTCCTTTCATGAATGGCTGGTAACAAAATTTTAATTGTATTTGACATTGAAAATGCCCCATAACTGGTAACAATTTCTTTTAATTATATTTGACAATGAAAATACCCCATGATGGGCATTTTGCACGTCAAATTTCAACACTAGTGGCTATCATTGTAGATTTGACAGAAAACTCATCATTGTAGTGGTTATTACTGTTATGTTGCACCTGTACCGAGTGCACCTTCAGGTGTACCCTAGAGAGAGAGGGCTAATTTTTTTGACAAGGTGGGATGTTATCGAGCAATGATGTTCATGGCTGGGCCCTTTGGTGATCCTATAGGGGTACTATGGCTTAAGGGCATTGCTAACTCCCCTTTATTGGGGTTTTTTAACCTCGGGGTTGGTGTCCGGGGCCCCTAAGGGTTGACCACTGGGTCACATGGCTCCATATCCTGTTTATGTGCTCTGGTGGCCTTTAATTCAGCTGTGAGACATTCGTCTCCCTTCAGAACGACTTAGGACACCCTCCTGGCCCTTCAGTCAGTGGGTTCTTGCTCTTCCTGGCTTTATCTCCTCAGAGGAAAGCCAACCTCCATGCTAGGCCTTTTCATGCTTTGAGGACGGTGTTGAGGGATTTTACAACATTATAGGGGTTAGATGGGGTACAACGCCCTCCCTCCAACTCAATCTAGCCTTTCGTTTGGAGTGATTCACTTATTTGAGCGTATTTTGGTGCCTAGGGGTACAAATACCCCAGGTAACCTACCTTAAGCCTACCTTAGGGTATATTTTATTATTATTTTCTTTTAAGTTTTAGTTGACATTTTTTAATTTCAAGTTGACTTATATTAAGGCATGTAGGCCTGGATATTTTGTAAAAAGTGAGTGTGAGATCATATAAATCAGTGTAGTCAGACTCATCTAGGACTCGCCGAGTATGACGAGTATGGCCGAGTGGCAGTCGAGCCGAGTACTCGTTGCAAACTCGGCAGAATTGGAAAACGCGTGAGTAACCAGCGAGACTCGGCGGACTTGCGATTACGTGAAAAAGCCTTTTGTTTTGGCGTTTGCTGAGCTGGAGGTTTTTTGGAGGGAACCGTTGGATGCTTTAAGTCGTTAACCTCACGGCTTCTTGATTCATTCATGCTTCGAGTTCACTCGACTGCGAGCATCTCATCGTTCATTGAAGGCTTTAGAAGTTAGTAGGTTCACCGTTCAACACTTAGCTTCTCCATTGTGTTGCACCGTCCACAGTTAGCAACACTGTTCTCCATTGTGCAGCACCGTTCATCGCTCACAGTTAGCAGCATCGTTCACCGCTCACAGTTTGCAGCACCGTTCACCATTCACCATTCACCATTCGACGACTTCTCGTTGGGTGTTCAAACTTCAGGCTTCGCGTCGAGGGGGGGTTCACTGTTCAGCAGGCTTCGCGTCGGGGGTTCGGGCTTCGCGTGGAGGCTTCACGACCCAGGTATTTTTTTAATGTTTAGTGTTAATTGTTATGTTAATTTTTTTTATAATGTTTAATGTTTTTTTTATTGTTTAAAACTTTAATGTTATTTTTTATGTTAATTTTTTTTTAATGTGTAATGTTTTTTTAATGTTTAATGTTAATTTTTTTATAAAGTTTATAAAGTTTATTTTATTGTTTTGTTTTTATTTTAAGTTTTTATGTTTTCAAGATTTGTTACATTGTGCTAGTTTTTGACCTTTTTCTTTAAAATTTTAAATATGTTTTAATTTTTTAATGTAATATTTAAAATTTGTTTTTATGTTAATTTTTATTTAAGTTTTTAAATGTTATATTATTCGTTTTTTTTTTATGTTTTTGTTAGTTTTTGGTTTATTTATTAAAGTTTTAATTTTTAAACGTTTTGAATGTTATTTTTTATAGTTTTTAACTTTTTATTGTTATTTTTTAAAAGTTTTTTATGTTATTATTATTTTTTACCTATAGGCCGGTGGGCTGTGATGGCAGCCTTCACATGCATGTGCAGGCTGCCATCATAGCCCACAGGCCTCCCAATTTAATTTTATGTATTTTTAAATTTATTTTAGTTTTAAATCAATTTAAATTGTTTTTAAGTTTTAATTGTTTTTTGTTTTTGTTTTGGCACTTGTGGAGGCTTCCATCACAGCCCATATTACTGTAGGATGCCCCCTGTGGCTGCCTACAGGATTGTAGGTTGTGATGGCAGCCTCCACAACCCGCCAAAAATAAATTAATTTTATTTACAAAATATCAGTTCATTTTAATTTAAATAAAATTCATTCTAATTTTTTTTCCACTCAGGATTCAGATCCATGGCACCTAGGAGAACATCTAGAAGGCCCTCTTGATAAAGCATGGGAACATTGTGTTCGGGTGGTCCCAGGGCAAGACAATCAAGTAAAGTGCAATTACTGTCCAACAACTATGTATGGGGGCATAAACAGGTTAAAACACCACCTAGCTCGAGTTTTGTGCAAAGATGTCGTAGTTTATGATGGATGCCCTGAAGAAGTCACAGCGGAAATGTCAGCTGCTTTGGAAAGTATCAAAGAACAAAATGCCAAAAGATATAGGTTGAGGTTTGAAACTGCAGGGATTGGTAGATCTCCAATGGGACCTCCAGGCAGCTGCTCATCAAATGTTCCACCAAGTCCATCTATCACCTCTCCTTTCTTCCTCCCTCGTACCTCCCCAGGATCTCAACCAACATTGGATGGCTTTAATGAAAGGAAAAGGAAGGAGGTAGATATGGCAATGAGGAGGTTTTGGTACCATGACAGCCTCTCATTCAACCTTGTAAGGTCTCCCTTTTATCAGCGCATGATAGATGCTGTTGCAGGCGCTGGCCCTGGATTCAAAGTCCCCTCTTACAGTGCACTTAGGGGGAAATATCTAGATGAGGAGTTGCAGTGTATCAAGGAACAGTTGGAGAGCATTAAAAGCTCATGGGAGTTTACAGGTTGCACAATTTTGTCTCATGGGTGGACAGATCAGAGGAATAGAAGAATCATAAATTTCCTTGTGGCTTGCCCTAAAGGAAACATATTCTTGAAATCCGTTGATGCATCTTCACATGTGAAAGATGCAAATCTAATTTTTACATTGTTAGCAGAGGTTGTGGAAGAAGTGGGGGTCAAGCATGTTGTCCAAGTAATCACGGACATCGCTACAAATTATGTGGCAGCAGGTAAATTGCTTTGTGCAAAATACCCTATTATTTTTTGGACCCCTTGTGCTGCCCATTGTATAGATTTGATGTTGGAGGACATTGGGAAGTTGGCATGGGTGCAAGATGTTGTTCACGAGTGCAAACAAATAACCAAATATATTTATAACCAGGCTTGGGTGTTGAGCCTTATGAGAGAGTACACAGAAGGTGAGCTCAGTTGCCCTGTTGTCACACGGTTTGCAACAAACTTTCTCTCCCTCCAAAGCCTTCTTAATGAGTACCAAGCATTGAGACGAATGGTTAGTAGTAGGGAATGGATACATTATAAAGATAGCACAAAACCAGATGCAATGGCTATGAGTTTGTCTGCCTGCAGAGATAGTTTATGGGAGGAAGTCACTGAGATTGTTAGCATGACAAAGCCACTTGTGAAAGTGTTGAGGATCATGGATGGTGATAGACCACCAATGAGATATATTTATGAGGGGATGGACAGGGCCAAAGAGGCTATCAAGGCCTTCTGTGGGGATGAATCTAAATATTTCCCTATATAGCATATTATTGATTCCAGGTGGGACAAGCAACTACATTCACAATTACATGCAGCAGGGGCATATCTCAATCCAAGCATATTCTATAATGTTGGGTCTAAAATTCAAAAAGATCTTGAGGTGATGAGAGGTGTGATGCTATGCATTGAGAGGATGTACCCAAGTCAAGAGATTCAAGACCAAATCAATTTGCAGCGAGATATGTACACGGAATCATCTGGCATGTTTGGATTTAGCTCAACACAACGTCTCAGGGATAAGAAAGTGCCATGTAAGATTCAATTACGTAAATCATTAAATTTTATTTCACTATTTCTTTTTTCAAGTTTGACATTGCAAAACTTGTAATCTTTGTTTGTTTTTTTTTTATAACAGCCCATTGGTGGTTAGATTGTGGCACTGAGGCACCACACTACAGGAATTTGCCATCAGAATCCTGAGGCGTCAGGTTGTGAGCACAATTGGTCAGTGTTCGAGCACATCCACACCAAAAAGCGCAATAGGTTGGAGAATGAGAGGTTGGAGAAGTTGGTCTACATATACTACAACCTTCGCATGCTCACAAAACAGTTGCTGGCAAAGGATTTGGATCCAATTTTATTGGATCAGATTGATCTAGTATCTGATTGGGTAGTGGAGGATGAAGCTCCTACTGATTTGAGTTGGCTTGATGAAGAGACCCAGGGTCCCTTTGGTGTTCCATTTTCCGAAATGGAAACACCAAACACACCTGCATCACAGTTTATTTTTCAATATAGTGATGTTGGTACTAGCTCTACTAGGGTCTATGTTAGGCGATCTACTATTCGTAGTCATGCATGAGACTCGAGTTTGGACTTGGAGACACTATCTTTTTTTTGATTTTCAGCTAGCTATGTTTTGAGTTATGTATTTGAACTTTGAAGTTTGAACTTGGTACTATTTTGGAATGTGTTCAAGGAATCCTCTTTCATTTCACTATTTTGCATAGAAATATGGTATTATGGAGTGTCAAATGTTGTTTTATAAATTTTTTATGAGATGATCTAATGAATTTCTGCATAGAATTGTTTTTATAACTTATATGGATTAGAAATGTCTTTATGTATGTTTTTTGTGCACATAAATTACTATATTTTTATTTTTTTCATATTTGTCGAGTATTTGCCGAGTCTAATCCGAGTCTTATCTGAGTCGGCGAGTTTGTCGAGTCCCAAGCCAGCCCAATATTTGCCGAGTCTGAGTTTGACTACACTAATATAAATAGATGTCACTTTCATTTTAAGACAAAACTTATGGGATAATACACTATGCATTTGTTTTACCCTTGCTAGGGCTCTTTGGAGAGATGAGCTCCTCTTGAGGAGGTTTTTCTGGGTTAATGCAAGCTATTACTGGCAATTCTTTGGTGAAATTCTTCGCTAGGTGATGTTTCGGTTTGTTGGCTAACCACGAGCACAAGGAGGTTAGGCTCTTATTTCTTTGTTTGAATGGTGGTTGATGATGCATGTTCGAGTCTAAATGGTAGCCCTGGTGCTGCATTTTCTCCTAGAATAGGCCATTGCCATCCTTCTTGTCACCTTAGCTGGTTGAGGCATGTCTCCTTGTGAGGGTCCTTTAGGGTTTTTACCTTAGTTTTTCTAGGCTAGTTTTTTAACGTAGGAACTCTTCCTCTCTAGGTTAGCCATCCTCCCTAGATGCCCTAGGTTGTGGTAGGGCTTTTTGCTAGGGTTAATTCCCTTGGTTTTCACACCTTTTCTCTTCTAAAAAAACCTAGTTCTAGGGTTAGTTTTAGGTTAAATTTAGGTTTGCAATTTTATGTTATAAACCCTAAAAATAAAAAAATTATTAATTTTTGCACTTTCGAGCTTCCCTAAAATTTCGGCCACCTTCCCTACAAATTCGCCTTGGCCTCTAAATCTTTAAAAACCCTTAATCGGAATTATAGGGAACCCTAACAATACAAAAATTGCAAAAATCTCAAAATTTGCCCCAAAGGGCCCTAAAACAGTCCTAATTCTGCCCTTAAAGCTCTAAACCAGCTCCCATCCTAAACTCACCCTCAAGGAAGCCTAAAACAGTGCTGCAAAGTTCTTCCCCTAACCCTCGTTATCCTCTCAAAGCCCTTCCTAAAACCTCGCAGCCCCTTTCCCTTACCTCGCAGCCTACTGTTCATCCCCTTTAGGACTGCCCTAAGACAGCCTACTGTTCATTCCCCTTTAGGACTGCCCTAAGGCTGCTCCTTCCTTTGATCTGTGGCTGCTATAGCAACAAGCCTCTTCCTCAGTCCTCTACCCTTAAGTTAGGGCTGCCCTTACGGTGGCAGCCCTCCCCTAGCCACTGTACACTCTCCTTAACCTACACAGCAACACACAAAGGGTTGGTCCCCTAATCCTACTCACAACAAGTGGGCTCTGCTCATCCTTGCATTATCATAAACACAGTTTGCAAAGTTGTTGGTTAATGTTGAAACGCTGATATAAAGGGTACTGTGTAATCACCATATTGCTGCACTTATTAATACACACAGTCTGCAATTAGTTATGCATATGCACATTTACCTCAGACTTTGTGTTACCTGTTGCAAGTATGAAATTGGGTTAACTAAATACACATGTAATAAATATTGAATGCTGTCATCAACGCTGGTTCAAAACTCATACTATACTACTGCTGTCATAATACACACAGTTAACACTTATACACATCTATTTCAGACCTCTTGTTGGTTACTACAACTAAATGCATGTAGTGGATATTTCCATAAATATAGATACTCAACTGATATATTGTTTAAGTCCTTTATTACGTTTCAAGTGTTCAATGCTGTTGTAAGTACTTGAGTAAATGAATGATGCATACATGTTGTACTAATTGGCTATTTTATTAATTAATGCTTGTTGCATACACTCTTGTACTTATGCATTTGGGAAATGATATATGCTTGTACTTGATCAATGATTGCACATGTATTTTTTGATGTTTCCATTGTGGAATAAGACTGATCTTTGGGCTGATATACTGCTGCAACAATACTGGTACACTTCATATACAACTAATTCTCTAGGCTCCATAAGGCACTGGTTACTAACATCCACGAAAGAGATATATTTAGTGTTTTAGTGTCTTCTCAGGGTCTTAATAGGGATCTCCCTTGGGAGGCTTAGGCTTTCGAAGCAGTTGAGACAAGTTGACTAAGGTGACAATGGTCACTTCATCCTCACATGCTTATTGGTGCCTTGGCTTGCCATTTCAACCGGTTACCACATTTTGGTGCCGTTGCTGGGGACTATTTCACAATTTGAAGCGGTTGATCCTGAGTCATTCACACCCCTGGCAAGAACGACATTCGGTAAGAAAATTGAGGTAAGTCTTTCTTGGTATTTTGAAAATATTATTGTCAAGGACTAATCTTGTAGATCTTACCCAACGACTCCACAAAGAAGATGTAATGTCCTCTTTTGTTTATCTCCTTATTCCTCCGGCAGAATCCTTGCATGCTGGGACCAGTCTCTTCACCATCAGCTAATCTATATACTGGTATGTACATGCATTGATTTCTCCTATTTTATAGCATCTCAGTATTTTTCTAGGGAACATATTTGCATACAACTGCATGTATTCAAAGTTCGGGGTTTGCTTTCCTATCTGATTAAGGAGTAAGTTTATTATCCATCTACAGTATACACATAAACAGGAAAATATCAGTTTGGGATATTACAGTGGTATCAGAGCTATTTTCCTTGCCAGCTGTGGGCATGCAAAAATTATAAATGAATCCAGGAGACCCATACAACATTACTCACAGGAGACAGAGGTATAGAGACAAAGAAGAGGAGTTAGAGGACATAGATTTGGGGAACAGAGAGTACCAGTTTGAAAAAGGCAAAGAAACAATGGCTGATGATGATAAAATAGCTTTCAATAGTCTCATATCAGCCATAAAAGAACTCACCATTGGGCAAAAAGAAATGATGAGCACCTTCAGGCAAATTACTGAGAAGAATGGGCCCACCCCACACAGTCCCTTATTTCCCAACAGTGATAGGGTATCCACCAGCAGTAGTAGGGAGCACTTACATACCAACATGCTGAGCCATCTCCATATATACAAGCCTTTCCAACCTACCATGCCTTAATTCTTAGATAGTCCAGTTGCAGTGCCTCTAGCACAAGCAGAACCAGAAGAACCCATGAGTGCCTATTTGAGAGAATATAGGGCTTTAGGAGAGGACTTCCATTCAGCCATGACCTTCACTGACTTCTGCCACTTTAAAAGTAAGAACAAACCCAAAGCTTACAATAGGCCATTCACCCAGAACTATGAGTTACAGCGCACCGTAGGGAAACTGACTATCCCTACCTTTGAGGGCACCCGGGGTGGCCCAGCTAGGAATTGGGTGCAGAAGTTGGATACATACTTCCAGCTCAACCCCATGATTGAGACAGATGCCATTAAATTGGCTACTTTGCATTTGGACGGAGAAGCACATGAGTGGTGGTACCACGGGTTAGTGACATTGGGTCACAACACCATCACCTCGTACACAGATTTTACACAGAGGCTCATTGAGCGGTTTGATTGGAAGGATCCAGAGGTACACTTTAGGTCGTTGGCACAACTTAAGCAGATAGGGAGTGTAGATGCTTTTATTTTTGAGTTTTAGAGGATAGCAGTCATGGTCACAGATATATTAGAGAGCAGGTTGATTATGTTGTTCACTGAGGCTCTCATTGAACCCTTACGGGGATGGGTCGAGTCTTATAGGCCCACCACCCTAGCAGATGCCATCAGACGGACTAGAGACTTGCAGGATGCAGTGCCCAAAAATAGGTTTCCTCCCAGGACCAATGTTCCTATTAAAGATAAAGAAAGGAAACCATGGCCCAAGAAAGAATGGATGGACAATGATACCCGACAGGACCTTAGAAGAAAAAAATTATGTTTCACTTGCTAGGAACCATGGATATTAGTTCACAGATGTTCACGAAAAGGAAAGGCCTACTACATAGAGGCTTATTCCGACAATGAGGTGGATGAGGATTACCAGGATTAGGAGCAGGGAGAGACAACAGAGAAAGTTGCTGAGGGACAGGCCTCAGGAGGTACCATTGCTACCATGACAGGGGTTCCTAGATTCCACACTCTTCGGATCAGAGGTACTGTACAGGGCCATAGAGTGGGAGTACTGATAGATGGTGGGGCATCCCACAACTTTATTGATGCTGCATGGGTTAAAAAGAGAGACATTCAGACTGAGAGCTTTGATGGGTTTTCAGTAGCAGCAGCAGGTCACACCATGGAGTGTAGTTAGAGGATTCCTAAATTAAAGGTAACGCTTGGGAATTATACAGTGATAGAGACATTCTATGTGGTAGATGTACCTGACATGAATGTGGTACTAGGAGTTCAGTGGCTGTATTCCATAGGGAAGTATTCCACAAATTACCAGACCATGGAGATGGAGTTTACAGGAGCAGAAGGACAGAAGGTGGTATTGAGAGGGATGAATACCTAGCCTCTCACAGCAGTGACATCACACAGGATGGAGGCAGTACTCCGACAGGGCTTCGAGCAACATCTTATTTATTATTTTGGAGCTTATATAGTTTGAGAGGAGGGCGCATTCACCTGTGGAGGACGATTTGGGTGTATCTCCTTATTCCTCCAGCAGAATCCTTGCATGCTAGGACCAGTCTCTTCACCATCAGCTGAAATATATATTGGTATGTACATGCATTGATTTTTCCTATTTTATAGCATCTCAGTGTTTTTCTAGGGCACATGTTTGCATGCAACTGCATGCATGCAAAGTTCGGGGTTTACTTTCCTATTTGATTAAGGAGTAAGTCTATTAGCCATCTACAATATACACATAAACAGGAAAATATTAGTTTGGGATATTATAGAAGAAGCTCGGTAAGGCTTAACATTTTGGTGCCGTTGCTGGGGACCTCAAAATTTTGAGGTGAATTATCGGAGCAAGAATGACGCTTTCGTACGTCTTGATGTCCTGATTGTATATGATTGCATACGTTTTTCTGGAAGGACTAATCTACAGGCTTACTTGGCGACTCCACGAAGAACTCAGCCCACCCCATCAATCAGGTACGCCCTTGTTTTGTTTAGTACTTTGGTGAGATTTGTTTAACTAACGTGACAAGTCTCTCCTAGCGACTCCAATCAAAGAAAAATAAATAAGTGCTCTTTGAAGACAAGGAAGCCTGACGAGATAACATCTAATTACGAATTGTGGATGGATATATTGGATTTTCTGCGCATTCCGGGATTTCCACACAAATATGCCATTCAAGATGTTGGGAAGGCACTTTTCCCATTATTCCAACAATATAAGTGCCATATAGCAACACATGTGTAGGCATTCATGCAATTCCTCTAGGCAAGCAATATCGAACACGAAGACATCAGAATGAGGCTCTTTCTGCTATTCCTTCACTTAGAAGACAACTTGTCTTTTAGGAATTGGTATGAGGGTTTTCCTCGCAAAATTTTTTCTTCATTCAGGCAGTTCATCGATGCATTCATCATGGATTGGGATTACGGTATTGAAGAACAGGAAAGAAAGGCCATGATCGACAGTATATGGGAAGAAATACTGGGAAGCAGCTAGACACAAGATGATTCGAGCGAAGAAATCAAAGATGATATTCCATTTGGATTTAAAGACCCTGATAATTCGACTGCTACTAAAATGGAAATAGGTTTCGCTTCTCTTGATTTATTAGACTTTCCGAGATATTCAGATGAGTTACTGTTATCACCAACCTTGTAGTTGCCTATGTATGATGGATCCATGATAGATGGTAGAGGGGCAAGCAACTAGGGAGGTGGAACCAAGACTGCTTAGACTCCCAAATGGATGGTTGTCATGTCAATCAAGGCAGTCTTCGCTTTATGTTATCTAAGTCCAAGACAACAACGGGGGAGACCTAGATCTACTCCCGATAGGAGAGATCATACACAAGAATAAATCAAATGTGGCTTTGAGGTACGTAAGGCGTAAGGTAAATGGAAACCCTAGCTCTAGGGTTTAGGTACTAGCAACTGCTGAAGATGACCAGTCTTGGGAAACGTAATTGTGACAGGGTGAGCAAGGACAGAGTTGGGACTATCTAGTACCAAGGAGATAGACTCAGTGAAAGATATAAAATATCAGGTAACCTGAGTTATCAAGGAATGGTCAACTTTCAGGGGAAAGAGGTCAGGAAGGGCTAGCGCTATGCTTGGAGATCAGTGCTTGTTTAGCCTTGGGTAATGGAGTTAGTATCAGCATAGTGTTTCAGTGAACCCACCTGGGATATGTTCTGATCTATGGACCCAGAAAAGGATTTGGCGTGGAAGATTCAGGTTACAGGAAAATCAGCAGAAGGAGGGCTAGCGCTAGGGTTTGGAGAGGCAGATCTGCGGATCGAGAGCCACTAGGAGAACACCAACTCAGCGTTGGGGTGGGAATGAGATCAGGATGACCCGATCTACATACCCAAATCAGAAAATTTCAGGAAAAATTAGATCTAGAAAAGTCAAAATCTGATGAGAGGGGCTAGGAGGTTGAAAGTCAGTTTTTTTCAGATCTAGGGCAACTTGGCAGGAACTAGCTCAGCGTTGGGGGTATTCTGGAATGAGGAAGACCTGATCTACACACCCATGTAATTATTTTCTGGAAAAAGTCAAATTTTCAGTGGGGCGCTGGGGTTTGAGCAATCAAAAAGTCAGATCTAGGGCGAACCAGTCAGAATTAGGGCAGCGTTGAGGATAATTCAGTGAGGGGGATGCTCGATCCACAAAACCCAAAAATGGTTTGCTTAAAGATCAAGCGGTTCCTCGATTAAATATCTTTTTGGATTTTATTATTTAGGAGTTTTTTCAGAAAATTGAAGGAAAGAAGGTACAATGGATTGAGATCTGAAAGAGAAGAGACTTACCTGTTAGATCTTACCTGGAAATGCTTGTAAATGTCTTATTGATGATGATCCTCGCCATCCTGATCAATTCTGGAAGATATGAGTGAGTTCCAAGACCAACGTTGTGCTCCAAGTGACCAATGCGCTCTCTCTCCTGCACAAGCAAATGTCAACAATATCAGATTTGCCGTATCATGGAAGAAAAGCAAAATCTACAGAAAAGTAACAAGATGCAATCATAGATCACAATGAAACTAATGAAAACCCCCTGTCACAGACAAAACTAGTCCAAGCGAGTTGAGGTACCCCTACAAAAACGCCCAAGATGAAGTCGCCTTCCTGTAGACAAGACAAAGATCCCGAAAAAAAGAGTATAGATCTCACAAAATATTCCGAATGCTAGGAAGCAAAAGATTTTCCAATCACCAGCGAAGAACACCAAATGCAAAGCAGATCTAGAAAATATCCACAAAAATCTTTATATTAATCAGATTCAAGAGCCAAAGACTCTACAAATGAGAAGCCCTCTCCTTTAAATAGAAACGAGAGAACCAAAATCCTAACCACTTCCAAAACGAGTGGCTAAGATTAAAAGATAAAATATTCTAATCAATGTGTAATGTCCCGGTTTTGACCCCGTTTGCATGATGTATATAATGTAATTAATCATGGTGAGGAGCTCAAGGCAAAAGCCCCACCATCGATTTGGTTTTGTATGTTTCGGCAATGGGGATAATTGCCGATGGTATGTCGTGCTATCCGGCACATTTTAATGTGGCATCATGTAAACACGCACATCAAATAAAACTAAAACCACAACCAGCTACGACAGTGCAACGTTGAATGAAAAGGGCATGGTTCCAAAGGATAAGGGGTGGGGGGGGGATGTCAAACCTTGGTCTATGGGGGAAAAAACCCATGTTTTGCCACCTTTGTGTGTTTGCCACCTTTTCTTATTTCACCAACCTCTTCAATGGCTTGGTTTTGTTGTTGGGGCAGTTATGGCTGGTGGTTGAGGCAGTTATTGCCTTTGGGAGTGGGGTGGCAGGCTGTCAGCCTTTGCCCACACGACCACTCCACCCACGACTGTCTGTTCATCTTCCTCACGCAGAGGTCTGTTCGTTCCCCCGATTGCCTGTTCATCTGCGCGCTTAGGAATTGGTCGGCATCTTCCACACACAGAGGTCAGTTCTGTTCACCCATGCGCCTCCGCCAGCTGGTTCAGTCACGCACAGACCGTTGGAGTCGTTTTCCCACGTTGTGAGCCTTGCTCACGGATTGTGTTTTGGGGCTGTTGTCTTCCCCACGTTTTTTTGGTTGGCTGTGGTGTCTGATTGCGTTTGGGTCACTGAGTACTCCTAGTGAGTTGTTTTCTGCTGTGGTCTGTGTTTGAGTCTCCCATGGCTATGCTGGGAGTTCTGTTCCTATTCACTATAAGCGGTGGATTGTTGCCACCAGTCATTGTGGGTTGTGGCTGTTGATGCACCCTGGTTTGGGGTGTTGTTGCCGAGTTGTTTTGGCCACGACAGGGCCAAGAACAACTCTGAGTTGCCTTGTAGGCTGGAGCTGTGTCTCACCTTTTGTTTGGGACTGTCATCGGTTGTTTTGCTCCTTCACAGAGCTGTGAAGGGATTGTTTTGCTGCTGGCATGCAGTGGTTGTCCCCTTGGGATGTGCTGGCTTGGCCAATTTGTTGAAGGCCTATTAAACCCAGCAGTGCTTGGTTTGGCTGCGCCCCTCAGCTCTGTGTAAGCTTGCATTGTCCCCTTAGTCCTTGAGGAATCATGCCCAGCTCGGGGGTGGCAGCGTTGCTGAGAGATTGATGAGCACGCTGGCCTAAGGTTGGGTGGAACGTTGCAGCGACGTAGTTGGTTGCGGGATTCTTCATCAAAAGATAAGTGTTGTTATTCCATCTCTGCAATTCATATAATCTACTGTATTATCTGAATGATGAACATGTCCCAGACTGGAATGAATATGTTTGCTTCCGCTGATTGTTGCATAATTGCGCATCTTGTATGTTTTATGCATCTTGATATTTATAATGCTTAAGTTTCTTATTTTCAGCATTGTTGATGTTCATCTTCATGGGGATTGTACATGTTAAGCACATCCATGCATGTTTTGCTTCAATTCATCTTGGTATGCATGATGTTAGGCTGTTGAATATCGACACTTATCCCTGTTTGTGTTCATGGGGCTGTTTGCCTTGTCGTTGTGGTGTTCGCCGCGTCCTCTTCGCCGGTCTGAGGGATGGGGACGTGACACAATGGTTGAGATGAGCTCAACATACAATACATGGATCAATATAACCATAAAGTACCAAAGTGGACTAAATCACTCATGAAGAGGGTACCCCACTCAACAAGAAATAAATGAAGCACATGGTCAGTCAATGGAGTGTTAACTAACACCCTCTGGGTGCCCCATGGCACAATAAAGTAATATAATATTTTAATTTTTTTGACTTTGTGCCTCCTTGAGGAAATCATGAGCCTCCCAAAAGCTCCAGAAAATAATATAAAAATGCCCAAAAACTAAGTGTGGGCCCAATCAGGTGCTGCAACTGCTGGAGGAGGTGTGGAGGACATCACTCTCATTATCACGACTCATCCCATGTCATTTCCTTGCCTCAACAGCCCAAATCGATTTTTTCAATAGCCATTTAATCATTTTTTAATCTGCCTCGAGAAATGTGAACCTGCCAAAACAGCCTCCTAGGGTGCCTGCGTTGTCAAACTAATCCCACCAGGCTCTTTGGGATGGGTGTACTATGGTACAAACAAGTGGCTACACCCCTATGCCCCATACAACGCTCTAGGAGATCCAAACAAAACATTTCCCTGCTCAGACACATCATCCTGTGAAGCAAAACTGCATCAGGAAGGTAAAATGAGCTTGATCATCTCTGCAAGTGCCCAGAACTGAAAATAAACCGTCTCATTAGACTCAGAGAGTCCAAATCCATCTAGGGTGTATACTCATACCCTTTCCAGGTCTCTGCCTAATCATCACCAACATCCAATAAACGATATAATCACCTGTAAATGACCAGATACCAATAATATAACTCAGACTATCATCCATCTGCTGCAAGTGCTACAAGGCTAAGACATGCTCTACCAATCATTTAAGCAACCATCACAACAAGTAGCAGTCATTTCACTGGCGGTACATCAACCAAATACATATAAAGGGCTTTATTTATTATTACTCAGACTAGACTTTCAGGACTATACTCACTTCATAGTTGTAGTCAATTTGCTAGTGAAGGGTGAAGGATAAAATTGACAAGGCTAGGGCAAAGGATGACTTCCTACTTAACATCATGACACTTTGGATATGGAAGGGGAATACTCACTATAACCAATGCCGGACAAACAACAACAAAATGAATGGCAATCCCTCACAAATGGTTGAGTTATTTAGAGAGTGTTTTTTCAACTTGGGCATCATGTTTACATCAAGTTTGATCCAGTTTCATTAGGATTATCAATTTTATTTCCACGGATTTTTTGGCCTATATGTCCTTTTGGGGACTTCACCAGTGCTTAAAAGCACAGCTAACTGCAGCTTTCATCCAGGACATTTTCACATTTATAAGGTCAGCAATATTTGGATATAGCATATATTTAACCATTGCTTTTTTGGACCTTTTCTTATACCCTTCGAAGAGTATTGCTCTTGCCCTTTTTCACATATGTTAAGAAACACAATTTTAGCATTTTCATTTTCTATGGGCGCATATAAACATTTCCGATATAAGTGGTACATGAGCTTTCAGTTTTAGCCAACAACATCTCAAGTGACCAGGGGGAGTTCTGCACTATGCCAAACATCGGGACAGCCGACCAGAATGATTTAGGCATACAATCCAACTCACCAAAGGCAAGTTCTGTCACCAACTCAGAGCCGAGACACAATATAAACAGGGAGGTTTGTCCAACAAAGGTTCTAGCGGGGAAAATGTCCTCCATGCCATAAGTCAAGTAGTATGTCGGGTTAGAAACAAAACTGGAAGGTTATGGATGGGTGGAGACAATGAATGATGAAGCCAACACTAGCAAGCCAAAACAATGGCGAGAATGACTACCTCTATTCTCTCTAAGGAGGGTAAAACCAATGAGTATAGATTAGGAACTTCAAAGTCAGAGTAGGGACATCAATACATAATACAAATACATCCAAGTCCATATAATTATGACCGCCAGATCATGACACTACATGTTAATACATGTCACAAAGATGAGTATAAGAGCAATGATAACCATAACACAATATAATAAAAGATGAGTCATAATCATGCATATAATCCATCTGAAACATCACGTGTCCACTGAGAAAGCACTGATATAAAATTGGGCATCAATAACTGCTCTGTAATGACTAAATGGCTACATCGGTCCTCAAATTTGAGTGTCTTGAGACTCAGTCCTGACATGGGAGAGTACAATAGTCCACAAATAAAATAATGATCCGTCACAACTGCTCATCTCAGCATCTAAGAGATTTGGCTGAAAAATGCACTGTATCTGAAAAATAGAATATGGTAGCCCGGCTACTATATATGTGATAACAATTACCAGAGGTATTCTGGCATGCCTTCAAGGGTGACCATGATAATGTCGCGCATCATGTGGAATGGTTTATGACTTTGGCTTCAAAATATGGTATTAAAGAAGAAGAAGATGTTTACATGCGATCATTTGTCCTTCACCGGAGAGGAAAGGCCCTTGCTTGGTTTGTGGGCTTAGATAAAGGGACAGTATGATCCTTTGTAGAATTGGTGGAAACATTCTGTAGCCACTGGGATTCAGAGCGACTAGTGCTGGATTCGAGTGTCCCTTTAACAACTACATCATAAATAGTCTTTTCACTTGTCCACAGAAGAGATTGGCAATCAACAAAAGCAACTCTATATCCATGTGCTTATACGAAAAGGAGGTTTTTCTGCAATACATCTTTCATCTTTATAGGTTTTCCAGTATTCATTCTTGTGGGAGGCTTCTTCTACTCTTTTTATAGAATACTGATAATAATCCCGGGCTTCACCTTATGAGGTGAATTCTTCAACTTGTGAGACAATACATATTGTTCTTCTCTTGAACAATCTTCCCTTTCCTTCTTCTGAACAGGTTCATCGTCTTCTATGGTATGATCATGATACTTCTTATTCTTCCCTCTCTTGATCTGAACTTTTGAATGGGGACAATTCCTTGCATTGTGTCCCAATTTCTGACAAGAGTAACATTTGAATGTTGAGTAATCTTCCTAGGACCTGTGAGACTTATGATACTCCTTTGATTTCTTGTGAGAATGATCTTCCTTCTTAAACTTCACTTTCTTCGTATGTGTTGCTAATGCTTGATCATCATCTTCCAATCTAGCTTCATCAATTTGATTTCCAATAGCTTCGAGCTATTCTTTGATTTGAGAGACCCTTGTAAAGTGGGATTGGATGGTCTGTAAAATTTGCATTGTCACATTCTTGAGTTGAGTTCTCAAGGTCATCTTCTGGTTGATGTTCTTTCCTTCAAATAGCTTGGTTAATGCATCAAACATTTCCTTGGGAGTCTTCAAGTAAAAAACATGCGAGATCAAGTGATCCTTGATGGATTCAACAATGATCCTCTTGGCCTTGACCATATTCTTCTTGTATCTAGCCTTGTCTTCATCTCCCTCTAGCTTTGCAACTTCTTCTTTGACATAGTTTTCCAAGTCATGCTCTTCTAATATGAGAAGCACTCTATACTTCCATGCCCGAAAGTTCTCAGCTCCTTCAAGCTTTTCTTTAAGCTTGGTATTGTTTGCCATCTTGATAAAATTAGAACCTAAAATGGAAATAAGGATAATAATGCTTATCAATAGAGATGCTTCAACCAAGTGCTAGCTTCAATGCCTTCTGAAATCTGCTTTTTGGTTGATCTAGGGTTTGACAGAGAACCCTAATTTTCCAACTTTGGAGTCTTGCAAATATAAACTGAGATAGAGATGCACCTCCCTAAGGCGAGTTGAATAATGCTCCTTTTCTTCTAGATCTATGGATAGAATACCAAAAATCTAATGCCCTACTTTTCCCAAGTAGTAGTGATAGGGCCAAAATTGAAAATCCTTAGATTTGAGTTCTGTTTCACTGAAAGAAGGGCCCTCCTAGGGTGAGTTGGAGAATGCTTGGGTCGAACCCAATTGGTGGACAAAAAGTCTCAAAGTATGGAGCCCTAGTTCTTGACCTTGACATTTTTTTTGGTCAAAATTGAAAAACCACAAAACTGGAATCTTCCTCCATAGAAAGATGCACCCTCTTAGGGTGAGTTCAATGATGCAAAGGTTGAGCTTGATTTGTCGATGGAAAGGCTAGAAGCATGGAGTCCTAATTTTCGGTAGTTGTAGTTGTAGTTGTTGCAGTTGTTATGACTGTTGCATTGAATTCTTTCAGCACGACTCTGATACCAGGTTAGAATTTTATACTTTAATGATGGTTATATTAGATCTTCAAACAATTTGCATTATATCATAATAACCATATTGCAATAGGATCACTGAAAGAAAGACAATCATAACAAAACAAAAGTACACACAGATTTTCCTCTGGGAAACCCTTCAAGGGAAGAAAACCCAACAAACTCCTTCAGTATAGATTTGTTAGTAAGTACAATGTCTTCTAGTACAATCCAAGAGCTAAATGCTCTTCCACACAAAGATCCCGACAATAAGATAAAATAGAAACCCTCAGAATAAGATGTCTTCACAATTGCAGCTACTCTTCCTTCTCTAGCAAACTTGTTTATCTTCTCTCTTTAGCGAATATGCTTGATTGTTTTATGTGTCCAAATGGGAAGTGCACCTCCCCTATTTATACTTGTTTTCCAATTGAGTTTTCCTTATGTGGCCGACTTGTCAACTTCATTGGGCCAACTTGACTAGGGTACATTATAATATGTTCTTTCTGGATTTTTCTAGACCAACTTAACTAATAGGGTTTACAATTATTCTTTTAATGCTTTTACATGATCAAATACAATGTGAATGTCCTTGAAAGGGAGTACACTAATAATACACCAATACACATTAAGAATATCTTTTGAAGTTATACATTCTTCAATAGTTTGTTCCATCCTAAGCTAGATCTAGGGTTTTAGCCTAGTTTATTCATATTTTATTGTAAAATGAGATAGAGCTACAACCTATACGAGGGTTGAATCTCTCATTCATTTCTTGTGTTTGGATTGTGAGAGAAATCCCACTAAGACTTAATGAAATATTTCTTGGTTCTTATGGATGCTTGATGCTAGTGCTATGGCGAGGAACTTTTGAGTCTTATTAATGCTATGGTGTATTTTTTGGATCAATAATGGTTTTTTGCTTGGGATGATTGCAAGTGAGCCCTTTTCTTTGTTAGGTTAAATTTATTTGGTTTATGTTTGAATAGGTGGTGTATTTTCAACTCTTGATTGTATGCCCTAGGATTCCATGCTTGAGTGTTACGTTGCATCTGTACCCAGCGCACCTTTAGATGTGCCCCAGGGAGAGAGAGCCAATTTTTTTACCAGGAGGGGTGTTATCGAGCAATGGTGGCCATGGTTGGGCCCTTTGGTCCTTCCTTTAGGAGTACATTGGCTTAATGGCACTGCTGACTGCCCTTTGTTGGGGGTTTTAACCCTGGGGTTGGTGTCTGAGGCTCCTAGGGGTTGATCACAGGGTCACATGGCCCCATATTTTGTTTAATTTCTCTGGTGGACTTTGCTTCAGCGACGAGACATTCGTCTCTCTTCACTACCACTTAGCACACCCTCCTGCCCCTTCAGCCAGCTGGCATCTTCTCTCCCTGGCCTTATTTCCTTAGAGGAAGATGTTCTCCATACTAGGCCTTCTTGCCGCTTTGAGGAGGGCGTTTAGGGATTTTACAACATTCTAGGGGTTAGATGGGGCACAACGCCCTCCCTCCAACTCACTCCAGCCTTTCGTTCGGAGTGATTCGCTTATTAAAAGAAAATAATAATAATAAATGGTCTAATGGAGGCTCAAGGTAGGCTTTAGGTTAGTTTTAGGTTAGTTTAAAACTAAGTTAGGGTTATTTTTAGGTTCTTTAAACCCTTACTGCTCTAAGGCAACCTCCTTAAGCCTAACTCTCCCCTTAACTATCCTCCAAGGTAGTCCTAAACAGTCCTAATTTATGCCCTAATTTATGCCTTCCCTTAACCTCGCTTCTTCCTCTTTCTCCTTCGACAACCTTCCGAGCACCCCCTCACACCCTCGTTGATTAAATTCCTTACATTCACTGCCCTCCAAAACAGCCTCAACAGGCCTACAACACACTCGACCCAATCCCTCTACCCTCGGGTTTGCTATTGCAACAACCTTATTCCCCTCTCTTTTATCCCTCCTCCTTTCTTTGCCTTCCCTTTTCTCCTTGGCTGGCCACTTTTCCTCCCTTATCTCTCACGACCATCCCATTTAACCCTTACCTAACCCTCGTCGACCTATTTTTTAGTCCCCAAAACCTCACAACCACCTCCTTTAATTCCTCCACCTTGCTAATCACCCTAACCTTCCCTCGGGTATCCTCCCTTAGGTTGTTACAGCGCTCGGTCACACACTGTGACAGTCCTTTCCTATCACTGAACCCTGCAAATTGACAAGCAAACAATAGTTAGATGGTCACTATCCTTTGCTGGTATGAATTGGAAGGACATTATTAGTGCTGGTTATGTCTACTGCTGCATACTATTTGTGATACTGTTACTAATGAGCACATGCAACTTGCTTTTAGAATTGATACAATAATATGGTAAACGCATGGTTATGCACACATTGTTGTTACTTCTAATGAATCTCTAAACAACTATTGCGGTCATAAATACTTGCATACTGATACTGTTGTATACATGTGCTTTATATTATTATTTGGTGATGATAAATCATTTGTGCTTTGACAATACTTGCTTATTACATTTATTATTTGCACACTGGAATCAATTAGCTAATTATTGGCTTACATTTATAGTGAATGCACTCATATGATTTACATTCATCTTGATAGTACATCTACTCCATTTTTTGTGGACTCCATTAGGCACTGGTCACTAACAATACACACATACAAAATATTATTTGGTTTCCAAGTGTCTTTTGCAGAGTTCCATAGGGCTCTCCCCTAGGAGGTTTCAACTTCCGAAGAAATTCGGTGAAGTGACTAAGGTGACAGGGGTCACTTTCCCCACGTATGTTTGCCGGTGGCTTGGACTGCCATTTCAACTGGTAACAGAACCCAATGTCACCTCGATTTTTAACTCCTCCGTTTAGGCCCAACTTCCTAAAGGTCAAGGGGGGTAGTTCCTACTTAGTTTCTTAAAGATTTTAATTAGGAGTTAGAATTTATTAAGGTTTAAATTAAGCTTAATGACAAGCAACCATGTAGAGATGCAATAGTTTTCAATGACAGGCACACCTTGCTTTCAAATTAAATCAAATGCAATTACAAGAAAGACAAAAACAACTATTCAAGTTCAATGCCTATTCTATTGGGCTTTGGAAAATACAATACACAATAATGTAAAAATACAAGATAGACAAAAATTTGCAATGAAATGCTTCCCAAATCCTTAGATCATTCAATACAATAAATCACTCCTTAACATAACTCAACTTGCATTAGATAAAATGTAACCATTAAATGTAACTTGATCTGAAAATGTAAATAACTTGAATTGAAAATGCTTTGAAAGCAAAATTGAGAATGAAACAAGAGATTGTAGTGTTTTGCAAGTGGTCTTGTAAGTTTTAGTTCAAACAAGGGGAGTGAGTACGGGGCGAAGATTGGGGTAATGTTTATTTACTTAGAAAAAAAAAGAATTAAAAAACTTTAAAGAGATTTAATTACACTAGCCAACACGATATTGCAAGGATGACAAAGCCAAATCACTTACAAGATGTGGGCAAAAAATAAAATAAAAGTAAATAACAAACTAATCCTAGTCACTCAATCCACTTTTTGAATGGAAATAATGGGGCAAAAATTAAACTTGCGGACATGAAAACTAATTATTCTAGCCCTTCTTCAATTGCTATGCAAGGGTGGGCAAACAAAACTTCCTTTGCATGATATGGATGACAAATTTCAAAAAATAATAAATGATAACCTAGCCACAGAACTATCTTCCTAAAGAGGAGACGGGGCAAACAATTAAAAGTAAATAATGGAAAATAACAAGCCCTAGCCCTCTTCACTTTGCAATGCAAGGGTGGGAAAGCCTTACCTCCTTTGCATGCAAGGGATGGCGAAAACATATACCTCAAATATCACTTTGAAAATCAAACAAAGAATCAAGTCCAAGAGACTCTCTTGGACTTGTTACAATGACAAAAATTTCAGCACCTTTAGATAAATAAAAATGAGAAAGAGAATGAGGACTTGACCACTTTGAGGCCATGGGTTTTGAAGTGGTGACCCTTGGGGGTTCTTTGCACTATTTTATGCCCAAATTTTGACATAGTTCGCCCTTGTAAAACCCCAAACGTGCAAAAAAAACAAGCAAAAAGTGATTTAAGATGCCCAAAATCACTTTGGGACACTTTGCATCAAGTGTAAAAATTTGCTCAAGATATGCAATAAAACTTATAGAATCAATGGCTTCAAATAACTTGTAAAATAAAGATTTAAACTAGATTTGAAGGTGCAAATAGAGATAAATAAAAACATAAGAATTTTTTGAAGTAAGGAGTTAGTGTGCTCTTTGTTCTTCAAATGGTTGAAGAAGTGGGACATCTAACCAAAGAATCCCACTCTTCAATCCGGATAACCTGCAACTTGAAAGATAAGCTAAACAAACACAAAGAGAGGTGAGATTCTCACAATGATTAAAGAAATCAAACTATTCAACCAGGAAATGCTTGAAGTTCTTGAATGCAAGAGAAAAAAACTCATAAGATCTATAGAAACTAAGAAGATCTTACCAAGGAAAAATAGTTTTCCTCTTTGGCCTCACTTATACTTGAAAAAACTTGAGAAAACGAAAGCAAGTCACAACCAAACAACACAAGATCTCCTCCAAAGATTTTTATTAAAAGTTCCCAATGGCTGGAAATCATAGTAATCTCAAAGAATGATAGGAAAATGGAAGCAAGAGAGAGCAAGAGAGTGAGAGCGTGAGAGATTCTAACCCAAATGAGGAGGGGAAGCCTCCTTAAATAGGAAAAGAGTGAGAGGGGACCCCATTTGCATGTTTTCTATTTGTCACATGAGAGTGGGAAGGGCCCATGGATTAGGGGCACACTCCTTAGAGTGGGCAACTTCAAACTTAAGAAACACTTGCATGGGGGGCCCTTTTTGCCTCTAGTGTCACCTTAGGGACATAATATAACATTTGGAAACTTAATTTCTCTTCTCTAAGTGACTTTTTAGTCACTTTACAAATTTTTTCCATTCTAATTAATGGCCAATTTTCCTGATTTTTTGGAGAGACTTAGGAAAACATGTCCAAAACCTTAGCAAAACTTGTCGAAATTACTTTAGACTTGGCCCAAGCGTGTAGGGGGTCTCATGCATTGATTTTGAGTACCCATACCCCTATTTATGAGCATTAGGAGCCACTTATTCCTCTTTACATTACAACTTTTTAATGCTGAGGGACATTTTTTAATCACCAAAAATTAAAAAATCTTAGGCAAAATTTAATGAAATTCTACAATACTTTGGATAATGTCTAGCATGGTAATATACAACATTCCTAGACCTTAATCACCCCATGGACTCGATCATTAGAATTCCCATCACTACTTCGGAGGAATTTTTGAGTGAAAAACTCAGATAATTAAAATCAGTAAAGAGGAATTTTAATTATCCAAGGGAAAAAACACTCGATGAAAGGTCTTCCCTAATGATAAAGTCCTAGGCAACTAAATTTTACAAAATTTGACCTTCACGTTGACATATCATTACAAAATCTCCCGCAGGGGTGCGAAATTTTCATGTAAAGAAGATAAGACGAGAAAGAAGAAGGACTGCCTCGCTTGAAAAACTTTGTTAAGTACATCATTGTCGTCTTCAAGGCACATGGTACATGAGCAAGGTATATGGTCGCCCATCTAGTTGGTTAAGTGGTCAACAAAACCCACAATGTAGACTGTAGCTAGTTGGCTATCATGGAGAAGTGGCTGTGATGATTTGTTGCTATTATATTGTTGTCTCTAAGGTGTATGACCTACATAGGACATATAGACAACTGAACATTTGGAATTGTATTCTTAGAACAACCAGTTTCACTAATTCAGTAGTGTTACATGACAACTTTAATTTGACCCATTATATCAGAATTAAAATTAAAAAGCCCCTAAATCAATATATACTTGCAAATCAATACTGGTACGAACTTGTTGCCTGCCGATGTACACACTGTCAGGATAAATATTTCGAAAGATGTTTCCCAAGCTGGAAAGGTGTGGCCTTGGGGGCAAGCAAAGAGTCAGGTGTTGTCACTTGATCCCGACTCCTCCGTTTAGGAAAACTCCTAACGAAGCCAAGGGGGGTAGACCCTACAAAGAGTTTCTAAGGCTCTCTTGTATTTTAAAATGTCTTTTTGGATTATGATGAGGATGGGTGTTTTTTAGGAGTCTTTAAAAGAGATTTACAATAAATGACCCAAGTAAGTACTTGCAAGATAATTAAACATGCACAACCACTTGACAATGACAATTTCAAAGTAAAGCATCCATAGTATGATACGAAAATAGATAAACAAGTTCTCTAGATAGATAATAAGCAAATGAATAATTGATAAGACCAGTGCCAAATGGAGTGCTAGGGATGCTTGATACAAGTCTGAGGTGTGTTTGAGAATGTTTTGCAAGTGTTCTTGGTAAATTTTATTGTAAATTTTTAGGGGTGAAGTTGATGATTAAAAGGGAAGGGGATCTCCAAGATATATCTTTCGGTACTGGCGATATGTCCGGATAATAGTCTAAGTGGTTTCGTACAAGAACATGCGGGCTGTCCGGAGTCTCTAAAGCGGTGTTCAACATGTTACCGACTAGGCTGCACCTAGTTGGACTTTCAGTGGGCCCCCAATGATTAATAAGATACTTGTTCATATTCAGAGTTCAGAAGTCCTTTTAGGCCTTCATGGCCGTTTTATTTTTTGTAACACTTGTTTATACCCCCCTGGGGAAATTGTAAAAAATGTCCTAGCATTTAATTTTTTATAAAAGGCTCGGCTTCCTAGACTTGAGCATCAGGCCAAGTAGCCTAGAGTGTTTTTTCCCTTGGTTATTATTGGTTGTTGAACAAACGACTAATAATTTCTGAGTTTTTCACTCACACCTCCAAAGCTGGGGTAGTCATCTTGGTGTTTCGGCCTAGGGAGGTTATTAGAGCCTTCGTGTCGATGTTTTTCACCATGCTAGGCATTCGAATTGAGTTGGATGGACATGTACTAGGTCCCCCTAGAGTTTCGTCAGTTTCCACAAAAATATTTTTTCTCAGTTTTTTAAGCCATTTTTTTAATGGTTTAATTAAAATTTTTCAAAATGTAATAAAAGTCAGATATAGAGTCCATTTCTGACGTGGGGACACTCGTTTTCACACTCAGAGTGTCCACTTTACCCAGGGACCACTTTCTACATCAGTCGGGCAGGAGCACCCCATGAGGCATTATTAGGCTGAAAATGGATCAAAATAGCATTTTAATGCTAAGTTTGGACAAATTGGCACTATGGTCAAAAGTTAAAAAGTCAAAAAATATTAAAATATTTGTGGATGGTGACATGGCATGGGTCCCCCATAGTCATACGACCTTTTTTTTCCATGTTATGACTTAAGTTATGGTTATAAGTTAAAGAGTGCTATACAAATCACTATTTTATAAAAGGATGGTGACGGCATGTTTATGAGGAAGTCGTAAGCATGGTTTGGAGGAAGGCGCTAGCTATGGAGTGGGCCCTCACTTCCATATTATTTCAAAACATTGGCTTATAGCATGATTTACCGTACTTTGATTTCATTAAGGTAGCGGGTTGTTCATTAAATCGATGATGTCAAAGCTCAAAGGGGAGTCACTAGCATAATGTTGCATTAAGCCATGGAGTGGACCCCTTTTGTATTTATAACTTCAAAACTTTAAGCATGGTTTAAGTAATTAAGTATACTATTTGCTCTCACGTCATTATGGAGCCATACATATTGGAGCCGTACAATCGCGTGGTTGAGATAACAATGCGAGGTGGGTGGTGATGTAACTCTATTTTGAAATGACATCATGCACCGTGGCTTATGTCCAACATGTTTTTAATCCTTTCCTTGGAGCTCACGTCAAGATATTTCCGTACGGGTTGCATTTCTGGTGAAGACGAGTGGCTTGCGATTTGATTTTGGTGAGTTGGATTTTCGGAGTGGGAGTGAGGTCAAGGTGGCACCTCCTCCATACTCATTGTCCAGTTAAACTAAGTAATCAGCGCACCGATTCTGCTGATTGATTCAGTTCAACTCAACTTCACTCAGCTAGGCTCTCACTTCTTCTACTAGTGCTGATGGTGCCCCCCTGGGCTTGTATTTGCGATAAATAAAGCTTGCTCTCCTCATTCAAACTAGTTGGAATGTACTAGGAAGAGCTTTGCTGAATGTAATCATTGTTTATTTGAGAAATAAAAGAGACTTTGGAGGTCTGATGTATTATCATTGTGCTTTGTTGAGATAATACTTGCCGGATCCATTTTGCTTCCAATTTCCAGATCTAGCTTGCTCGAAGGACTGGTATCCGTTTTGCAAGGTGAATGAAGTTGTTTGTTTACTACTTCATTTTATTCAGCATGAATGTTTAGAGATGTGAAATTGAATATTTTCATTTGTTTATGGACATTTTCATATTTTGATCTCTAAGTGTATATGCTGTTGGATTTGATCTTGTTTGTTGAGTTGTATGAAGTGCAGGTCATCTTAGCTGGAGATAGAGAGGATCTTGTTTGATCTTTCTCATTCTGACATTTTTTTTGTTTACAGATAAAGTCCCTCGGTGCCCCACAATCAAAGCCTCAAGGATCATCTTGTTCTATAAACTTCCCCTCTCTCCTTCTCAAATTTGTTTAAAGAATTATTTTTGTCCTTTATTCAAGAAGCAGTTGCAGATCTAAGATTTTAAGTTCATTCTCATACATAGATCGTAATTACTTTTCATGATTAGATCCAGCTAAAGTTGAAAAAGAATAATTTTCTAGTATAGATCTACATTACCGAGTTCTTCTTGCTTCAAGTCATCTGCATTTACAAAATTTAAAGTCTTGATTAGTAAGATTGATTGCCAAGTTTAAGTTTCAGATCTAGCATCTAAGTGCTCTAATTTGTTTGTTCTCCTTACGAAACAAACAAAGACCCTGAAAAATAGCTTTCTAGCTCATTTTTTCAGTTGCTTCTACTTAGTTCAGTTCAGCTTTTTACTTAGAATTTCTTCGGCATACTTTGGTAGTTTTCCCAAAGCACTCTTAAAGTGTTTTTGGGCATATTCTATTAATGTTTGTTGACTGTTTTTTGCAGGTTTACGATAAAAGAGGAGGAAACTTTGGCGAATTTTCGCAAAATCAAGCAAAAAAGAAGACCAACGGAGCTTCCTCTTGCATAAAAATAATTTTTCCAATAAGTTGTAAGCCTTTGGATCCCAATTTGAGGACCAAAGTGCACTTTCTTCCGCCTCATTGTAAAGGCAAAATAAAGTTTGAGTAGGCTCATTAGAGCCCGGTCCCCATCCCCCTTGGGGGGATTTGTGTCGGTGTCATTTTTCTGTCTTCTTTATATGTTGTTAGCGTAGTTTTTTTATTTATCAATTTCATGATTTATTTAAGTTTTGCAAGAGTACTCTAAATACTTACCCACTGTGCTATACCGAAGTACCATGAGGGAAAAGATTTGAGTAGTGTAGTAATTAAAAAAGCTTCAATTTTTATTTGCACTGCTGAGTTTAAATCAATCCGACCGTTGCTTTCCCGAGTACTTGAAAGGTGAAAGAGACTCTTCGGTCGTAATCTAAGCAACTCACTATTACGTCTCAAATAAAATAAACCAAGACTCCTTCCCCGTATGCTCTACACTGCTGTAGCTTGTCTGATCAGTGGGTTGTTTCAGAAAGGGATACACGTTACTAGATTTAATAAGAAAATCCACACAAGTAATTTTCTCGAGAACTCGGGAGGTTGCAAAGGATAATCACTACAGAGTCAGGGGGCTACTCCAAGCAGGTTCATCCTCGCCCCGTTGGACACTTGGTATTACCGCTTTAGCACTCAGTTCGAAGGGACTTGACTTGTTGGGCCAAACCCACAATTTACCCATTCCTTAATCAATTCACTTAATAATCTAAAATTTACCAACCGAGACACTGCAATACTTTCACTGAGACTACACTAGCAACCCACATTTGTAAGCACTCTTTTCATTTCGGCACTGGTCTATTCTTTTCTTTTTGGCATAAGTTAATCTCGCAATGTGTCATTGAATATTGTGTATCTAATTTGAGTTAAAGTGTCGCTAAGGTTAATCTTGTTGGCAGTGATTGGTAATCTTTAATTTCATCCATTTTATATTAAAACTCCTAGAATTAATTACTCTTCTCATAGAGTAAAAACCCTAGATTTTACTTTTTATAGGGTCCACCCCCCTTGGCTTCGCTAGGAGTTGGCCTAGACGAAGGAGTTGAGTATTAGTTGACAGCACTTGGCTCGAGCTTGCCCCCAACGTCGCACCTAGTGGCTTGAAGATTTCTGCCACGTTACCCGAGGTGCGAATTAGGCGGCAACACAACACTACACTACACCAACAAGGATGTAACCTAACTGTGCTTTCAAGGTCTCGATACAGTGGTTCCTGCGTCCCCGGGAAGAATTTGCCCACTTTTGATTATTAGCGATCAACGTTGGATTTTCGTTGGTTTTCTTGGGAGAGAATTTTATTTATGGTTGAAGTGGATTAAAATGTGAATATTGAAGAATCTACAACTACTTCTTGGTATCCCACAAGTGGGTAGAGCATACACAGTGTAGTAAATGTAAATTCCAATTTTAAAAGATGTGAACAAGAACCATTGAAAAATTCTTCGATAGAGAGCACTCTTGATCTGCCTTATGACGAGATTCAAGAGATTTATGGAAAAGGTAAAAAAGCTAAAGTAAATGAACTAAAACTTAAACAACAAACTCTCCAACAAAGAGCACTCTTGATCCACCTTTCGGTAAGATTCAAGAGATTTTATGTTTTTTTAACAATTTATATGAAAACAGGAAATCTAATCGAAGGCAAAAAAACAAAATCTCTTCGATAGAGAGTGCTCTTAATCCACTTTTCAGTGAGATTCAAGAGACTTTATGTTCTTTTTAGCAATTTATATGAGATAAATAAATAAAAAAAAGCTTTTTCTAAAGATGAAGCCAACCTTTCCTATTCTACTCTAATAGTTTATTGTGAGGTATAAAGCAAATAAATGGACAGATACAGGCTTCCCCCAAATGGGTGAAGAGGGGTGTGGGAGCCATAATCCCACTTACAGGCTTCCCCCAAATGGGGGAAAAAGAGGTGTGGGAGCCGTAATCCTACTTGTTCTTTATTAATTATTACAATGCTTATAAAACAAAGAAAGGGAAAGTGCCTTTCGACCCTTGAAGAATGGGTCAAAAAAGCTTACAAAAATGTTAAGGGAAGAAAGGGAATGAAGGAGGGGGATGGTAGATGGATCGTGGGTGTTTTGGATGGCCCAAAGCTTGATTTTTTGGCAACACCTCTCTCTCTTTTTCCTCCGACCTGCTAAAAACCAACAAGCAAATAAGATTGGAAGATGGTGGTATGCACAAAAAACAAATAAAAATCTTAAGTTTTGGTTCTTAGAAAAAAATTGGAAATTTTTTAGAAGTGTAGATACCAAAAAGCAAGCCTAGATCTAGTTAAATAAGGAGAATTTGGGTTGGAAGAGATGGACGAAACACCTCAAGCCCTTGCTTGATTCTTTCCTAATGTCTTTGGAGTCCCTGCAACAAAGATTAGCTTCTAAAGAGGATGCCGGAGAAGGAGAAGAAACAACTTAGTTTTTCTTTGGATTTTGTGACCTGCAAACCTATAAAACAACTTTGGCAAAGATTGGATTAGATCTAGTATGTTTGAAGAAGAAAGACTCAGAGAACCTCAATACAACTGAATATAGTTGGTTACTCCTATATCTTTCAAATCCAAATCATAAGCAAGCAACTTAACAACTATAAATGCTTACTCTATGTATCATGAATGATCCTCTAAGCTAGATATATCAGCACAAATTGAGCAAGAGCAATTTTAAACAATTCAATATCACCTCATGAGCATAACATTCCTCAAATGACACAAGTTAGACCTCCAAAGTCTTCAACTTTATTATTCAAAATAGCAGCAACATTACAATAGGCAGAGGTTCCTTACATCCATCTGAAATGAGGAAGAAGGCCTTGCTTTTATAACAAAACCCAGCCTCAGGGGGGGCACCAACCAATTGAAGATCAACTCGGAGTGTAACTGAGTTGAATAAAGCTAAACATGAGTGGAACTGGAGAGGTAGATGCCACCTCTCCTACCAACTCACTCCCCAAAGGCCACATCACCCAACCATTCGCTATCAACGTGAGCTCTCATGCTTGATTTAAGGGAAAAACTCACGCTTGAAGAAGGCATCAATCCCCACGTGTGAGTATTCACCAACCCATGCGCTTGCATGAATGAACGATATCAATCTTAAAGTAATAACCAAAGTTTTGTTAAAACAATTAATATACGGGGAGGGGTCCACCCTCACCCCAGTCGCATGCATGCAAGGTGTTACCTCCTCGCTTGTAGGGGTAACTTTCGAGCTTTTTGCTAAAGCAAAGCAGTAGGCATGTGAGAATTGCAGCTGCCATTCAAAATACATAAATCCTTGGGAAGAAGGTGAGACCAAAAGCAACAGTCTTCTTGACTAGCCCAAAGTGCCACTGTGCAATGTGAAGAAGCTTTGCGTAAATCAGATGAACATCCAAATCTAGAAAGTATATTATCATGGTGTTCTGTTTCAGTTAACCCAAGTTCAAAACAGTCGTAATGGAAATGAAAACGATAGAATAATGGGTTCTGAGAATTTTGCCAGAGCTCGAGGATTCTGCCTTGATAATCCTCTTGTAATATTGCTCAGATTCGACCATCTAGCAGAAAACAATTTTACGTGGATTCCTTTGGATATGTCGATGTTTTAGTGAAGCAAAGCTTGCGTAATGCTTCCCCCATTGAAAGCTTCAATGCAAACTTTGATGGATGAACTGGATGACGAAGGATTGAGAATTGCTATTAGTAAATGTGACAGTACTAAAATTTCTCGATATGGGCTTCAGACCTTTGTGCCAGAATTAGGGAAATAATTTTTTGATAGGGATGACCGTACAGGGCTGGTTGCAGAGTCAGATAACATTTTAGTTCGCCTTCTGATCTATATAGGAACTCGTTTGAAGAAAATAAGCAATTGCTATGTCTTTTGTGGGAAGGAGCTTCCATCATTCTCTCGGTGGTGGGGCTGTGATACAGATTTATGCTTGTTTAAATTTAAAGAGACGGATACCGGAGCATCTATACTACACGAACTGAAGAGTTCAGAGTTGATTGAAGTGGAGCTTTCCCTTTCTCCAGACGCAACAACAAGCGAACGTGATGTTTTTGAGCCATATCCATCCTTTATGTTGAAAACACAGGAAATTAGGAAGCGCTCTGGATTCTTTAGTGAATATCCATTTGCCGAAAGCATTGAATATTTGTTGGCAAGCATTTCAATGGAACCTGAAATAAGGGCATTTGGCATAAAAATTTATCGGGTTAATAAAAAATTGAAACTCTTGCACTCGATAATAGGTTCATTTCCCCCAGTTGCAGAGATGCGAGAGTGTACCACTGGCCTTGTGTTAATGCAGAAGCTAGGTGCATCATGGCTTGAACACCTATGTAGTTCTTATGATTCCTATGTAGATAAGTTCTCTCAAACGATTGGCATATTAGAAGCAGAGACTGAATTCTCGGTCGATTGGCAGCTGACTTCTCTCATTGGAAACCGATATTGTATTTGTGTTGATTGCGCGCAGAACATTAATTGGCAGCAGAAGATTAACTCAACAGAGATCACGACCCATATATCTTTGGCAGCTAGTCATGTCGTGCAAGTCTGAACTGGGCATTTTGTTTCTTCACGGGACTTAGACCGACACTTCTTCTTGGCAGCTGCTCGGCGTAAACTTCAGAATCATGGAGAATTAACAGTCCACGTTTTTAACATCCAAGCCATAAAATCGTGGAGTTTTTCTCAGCAGCGTTTCAAGTTTTACCAAGCCACGAGTTATTGACAGCCGAATGCATGAAATCAATTGTTTGGCCGTGGGTGTGAACTGAACTCACGTGGAGTTTAAGTTTAGACAGTTGTTTTGAATTGGCAGCCAAATCGTGGATGTTATTTGGCACCCGAAGTCGTCGTTGAAAATTGGAGTGGCTAACCTTGTCTTTAGCAAACCGCCAAATTATATCAATTTCAAAGGGAATCCAAGTCTCGACAGTGGCATGGCGTTTTATTTAAAACAATGTTGAAAAATTTGGTTAAAAATGAAGGTACATTGTAATAAAGACCTTTGGCATTGTAGCATGGAGCTTTTAGTTAAGTTGGTTTTAAGCCTTTAGTTAAAAGGAAGTTTCATTATAAGGAAGGACCTTTGGTTCATTGATTAGCCAAGGTATTGATTACACTTTAGATATTTAATAGTCTTCTTAGTCATTAGTGGAGAGAAAAGTGGATGTTGATCCACCTTTTTTCTTTTTCTATTATTTTATTTTTGTTTCCTTTTTTTGAAAAAGAATAAGAGGTTTTTTGGCCTATAAAGAGGCCAACCTCCTTCATTGTATGTATGATGGAAAAAGTTGGGAGGTTTTTTCCAATCAAACTGAATAGAAAAGTCATCTGGGGTTTTTGGATACATATTGGGTATCTCTTTCATGGTTGCAGGTTTGATTATAAGCAGTGGAGTAAATCTAGCATAGAAGGCTATATTCTAGTCCATTGGGCAAACATTTGCAGTTGTCAAGTTGTTTGTTGACATTGTGTTTTCAAAAGATCTTAGGAGCAATAAACAGTAGTTAGTTATACTTACATTCTCCTTGTCTTTAATTGTGGAACGTACTAGTTTAATCTCACTTGTGTGAAACGCAAGGTCTCCTTGAGTCCTCTTTTGACTCCATTCTCCCTTCTGGTATTGACATTGGTTTTCCCTCGAGGACGATCAAAATACCTTCTTTTTTTTGTTACAAATGTTTCTCTAAGGCAGCCTCTTCAGTTCACCTTGCCCTGCGTTGCACCTGCTTTAGCGATCCTACCTTAGGGAAGCCCCCCTAGAGTTGTAGAAGAGTCAACTTGAAGAGAGGAGAGAGGAGTGTGGTGACAATGACTTCTCTCTTGAGAGTTGTCATCGAGCTGGTGTGCTCACTTTTTGGGCTTCAGCACACACATGCCAGTTTGGGGCGATAACACAAGGCTAGCGTGAGGTGAGTCCATGTTGATGTCACCCTTCATTGCTTTTGATACCATATGATATGCCACACCAACACAAGATATGTTAAAACAAGGTGTTAAAATAAATCATATGGGGGGTCCACCCCTATCCCACTCATCACCCTCACACTAGTGCTAGCATGAGCCTTTTTTCCCTCACGTCATTCTCCTCATGAAATAAAATGTGACCATCTCTTTTGAATCAAATCGTGGCTTCTTTTTTAATCCAAAGTTTTAAGTTCCATTAAACTTGAAGTGGGTTGCATGGCATGAGGACCCACCTCCATGTCATCCCACCTTTTTTTAATTCTTTTTGACTTTTGTGCACTTTCTGTTGGCAGCCTTGCATACTAGTCAAAAGCAGGAAAATGAGACCATGGAAGAATTTAATAAAAGATTTAATGACTTAGTAAAAAGTTTACCTACAGACATCAAGCCCAAAGAAGCATCTCTCTTGATTTATTACA
>LPNX010286723.1:296193-349891 GCA_001517045.1 Pseudotsuga menziesii
AGGAAATTATGCAATTTTGGCTAACTCTTTAGGACCTATTGAAGAATCAAATGAAGATGAAAGAGTTAATCAAATTTGGCATATGCATTTTGATGGGGCCTTCTCTAGAGCTGGTAAAGGTGTAGGCATAGTTATTGAATCCCCTTCTCATAAGGAATTAAATTTTTCCTATAGACTAGAATTTAATGCCACCAACAATGTGGCTGAGTATGAGGCCTTGCTCCTTGGTTTAGAGGTGTGTAAAGATAAGGGTATCAAGAAATTAGAGGTTAAAGGTGATTCAGATTTGATCATTTCAGAAGTTAATAAACAGTTTGCCTGCAAATCAGAAAGGTTAAGAAGATATAGGGATGCAATTTTGGATCTTGTTCAATGTTTTGATCACATAGAATTTGTTGCAATTCCTAGAGAACTTAATGCCAAGGGAGATAGACTTGCAGTTGCTGCTTCCACCCTTCAGAGACCGCCAGAGTTAGTAGATGAAGAAGTTAAAATGGAAGTTATCTTCAGGCCTTCAGTTCCAGATAATGTAGATAATTGGCAGGTTTTTGATGATGATAAACAAGTGATTAAGTTTTTGAGTAATGTAGGAGAATTTTCTGACTTTCACATTAGTGAAGAAGAAGAAGGTTGTTATTATGCAGAAGAAAGTCAAAAGCTTAATCCAGCCCCTAGGAAAGTTGTGTCTTTAGAAAGGGCATTTGATAGAGAAGATGGCCATAAACCTAAAGAAGAATCAGGTACAAAGCCAAGTGATTACATAGAGGTAAACATAGGAACTAATGAGGAACCTAGAATGGTTAAAATTGGCAAAAAGACACCTAGAGAAGAAAGAGAACAGATTATTAACTTGCTAAGGGAATATAAGGATGTTTTGGCCTTCACATATGATGAACTTAAAGTCTATAAGGAAGATGTAATTCAGCATACTATTCCACTTAAAGAAGAAGCCAAACTTTTTAGACAGAAACTTAGGCAAATAAATCCTAAGCTGGCTCCCTTAGTACAACAAGAACTTCAAAAAATGTTGAAAGCTGGAATAATAGCCCACACTAGACATTCTTCTTGGTGCTCCAATTTGGTGGTGGTTAGGAAGAAGAATGGTCAAATCAGGTTATGTGTGGACTTCAGAAATCTAAATATTGTGTGCAAAAAAGATAATTATCCCCTCCCTAAGATGGAAACTTTATTGCAAAGAGTAATAGGATCTGGTATGATTTCAATGCTTGATGGTTTTTCTGGTTATAACCAAGTCAGAGTTAAAGGAGAGGATAGGCATAAAACAACATTTACTACTCCATGGGGAACATTTGAATATATCAGGATGCCTTTTGGTTTATCTAATGTTGGAGCTACTTTTCAAAGAGCTATGAATTATGCTTTCAGAGGTTTAATTGGAAAAATTATTGAAATTTATCAAGATGATTTAACGGTTTTTTCTAAGGATGGGAGAACTCACATAGGGCATCTAAAACAAGTTTTTGAAAGATGTAGAGAATTTGGGATATCTTTAAATCCAGCTAAGTCAGTTTTCGGGGTTACTGAAGGGAAATTGCTGGGTCACATAATTTGTAAAGAAGGTGTCAAAATAGATCCAGAAAGAGTTGCAGCAATTGCTAAATTTCCCTTGCCTAGTACAAAGAAAGGCCTCCAATCTTTCTTTGGTACAATTAATTTCCTTAGGAGATTTATTCCTAATCTAGCAGAAGTAACTAAGCCTTTGAATAAGTTACTTAGAAATGATGTCAAGTTCCAATGAGATGAAACAGGAAAAAGAGCCTTCCAGCAAATAAAAGATGCCTATGGTCAAGCTCCCGTATTAATCAGTCCAGATTACACCAAAAAATTCTATCTTTTCTCCTTTGCATCTGAAGACACCATTGCTGGTGTTTTATTACAGAAAAATGACCAAGGTCAAGAACAACCCATAGCATACATGAGGAAAATCTTAAGAGATTTAGAATTAAAATACCATATAATAGAAAAACAGGCTTATGCCTTGGTAAAATCTCTTAAGCATTTCAGGATTTTCATAGGGTATGCCAAAGTAATTGGGTATGTTCCTAATACAGCAATTAAAGATGTGTTAACTCAAGAAGAAGGCCTAGGTCCAAGAAGTAGATGGGTTGCTAAAATTCAGGAATATGATTTAGAAATCAGACCCACTAAATTAATCAAAGGACAAGGATTAGCTAAGATGTTAACAGAAAGTAATGAGAAGGCTTTAGGTTTGGTTGATCAGAATATGGTTTGCGAGATTGATATTCTAGAGTCATCCTTGGATTTGTTAAAACTTGAGCAAGTGGAATGGTATTCTGATATTATTTTCTATCTTAAAAACTTAACTTGCCCAAGTCATCTTGTTGGTCATAAGAGAAGAGCCTTAAGGCTCAAAGCATCCAAGTATATCTTAATTAAAGATGGTTTAGGATGGTGGAATCCAGATGGGGTTATCCTTAGATGTGTGGATGAGAATGAATCTAAAATACTAATGGATGACTTTGATAATGGTTTTTGTGGTGGTCACTTTGCTGCTAGAACCACCACCCATAAGATTCTTAGAGCTGGATATTATTGGCCCACCATATTTTCAGATGTGCATCAGTTTGTGAGGAAGTGTGAGCCTTGTCAGTTGTTCACTGGGAAACAAAAGTTAGCTGCCCTTCCCCTTCAGCCAGTTGTTGTAGAAACACCTTTTCAGCAGTGGGGTTTAGACTTCATAGGGAAGTTTAAAGATAATTCAAGTAATGGGTTTTCATGGATTATAACAGCCACAGATTACTTTATTAAATGGGTTGGAGCCATTCCCACTAAATCTGCAAATGAAAGAGTAGTCATGGATTTTCTTGAAGATAGGATAATAACAAGATTTGGAGTGCCTTCAAAGATAGTAACAGATAATGCTAAAGCCTTTTGTTCAGCAGAAATGTCTGCATTTTGTTTAAAGTATGGCATAGTGTTATCTCATGCATCAGATTATTATCCTCAGGGAAATGGTCAAGCAGAATCTAGTAACAAAAACTTAATGACCATAGTCAAGAAAATTGTTGGGGAAAACAAAAGGTCTTGGGACAGTAAAATAAAACATGCTTTATGGACTGATAGAATAACAAAGAAAGCATCTACAGGCAAGAGTCCTTTTGAGTTGGTATATGGTGTAGAAGCCCAGCTGCCGATTCACCTTACCCTGCCAGTGTATTAGTTGCTCCGAGAGTTTGACATAGAAGAGTCTGCACTTCACAACAGAGTAAATTAGTTAGTTGAGTTGGATGAAATAAGGAGAAATGCTTATGACCAAAACTTTAAAAGTCAGGAAAAGACAAAGAAAGCTTTTGACAAGTCAGCTAGACAGAGAGACTTCAAAGTAGGGGATACAGTTGACCTGTGGGACAAAGGCAGAGAAAAGCCAGGGAAGCATGGGAAATTTGATAGCCTATGGTTGGGCCCTTATGTTATCAGATCAGTTGCGGGTCCAAATTCCTTCAACCTGAGTCACTTGGATGGTGAGCCATTGAACATTCCAAGGAATGGTCAACAGCTCAAGTTTTATTACACATAGAGTCAACGTGGTGTCCAAAGGGAGGCCCTTTGTAACGTATTCCTAACCCTTTTCCCTTGTATTTTGAAAGTTTTGTATTATTTCATTTGGTTATTGTTTATGCATATATGTATAGCAATTTCATTTATTTATATTGTTTATTGTTTATTTATTGCTTTTACTAGAGGCCTTATGTTGGTTATTGGTGAGAAATTTGTGGTTGCAGGATTTTGGAGTTCTCATGTGCTCTCTGATGATCGAACACATGTCCCCAAGTTGGAGCCAGATGTTGCCCACCTATTTCGACTAGGTGGCAACTCCATGTACATGAAGATGTACATAATTGTACCTTCGAAAAATCTGAGGGTTTTTCACTTCTGCAGGGCTATTGCCCCTTTGTAAAACGAAATGTCCGCTCCCCTGCGTGGGAAAATTAATGTAATTTTATGTGCTAGTGTGGGTCATATGATACGGATGCCACACCATGGAACTGGTTGTTAGGGAAGTCCCCTCATCGAGTGTTTTTCCCTTTCAAATTGATCTTGTTGTGTAAACGAGTTTAATCGGTTTGGTTTTCACTCAAAATCCTCCAAAGTGGTGACGGGCGTTCTACCAGTCAAGTCCATGAGGTGGCTAAGGCTCCAAAGAGTGATTCATGACCATGCTAGACATTTGTATAGAGTCTTGCGGAGTTTCGTTGTGTTGTTGTATTTTTATTTATTTTTTCTGGTTAATTAATTTCACCCCTTGGTGATTAATTAACTCAGTTTTCGATGTAATAATGTAATTGCTCAAGCATTGGCATTTTGTAATAGGGGCTATGAATGCAAAGTTAATTGCTATGAAACCCCCTAAGCCACTGCTTCGAGTCCCATGTCATTCTGACAGGTGGTTGAGGAGATAGACCATTTTGTTTAAGCAAGGTCTATTTTTCCTAGGGAATTAATTAATTTCCCTAAGTCAAAATTCACATTTTTTTGATTTTGAAGTAAAAAATAAAAAAATTGCCATGGTAATTTGGTTTGGGGGTTCCTAAGCCTAGGAAAAATTTATTCCAAAGTTTTCCACCCCTCCATGGCCAGGATATAAATTTTTCAATTTATTTTTAATTTTTCCTAAGTCAAAATTGGAAAAATTTAAAAATTAAATAAAAAAATTAAATCTAAGGTGAATTAATTTTTAGCCTAAGTCTAAGGTTAAAATTTTTTGGAGCAAATGGCTAAACTCCAAGCTAAGTTTAAAGGTGGACAAACCCTAAGTTTAGTGGGGGCGCTAATGTAAAAACCTCTACCATATATAGTGGGGGCGCTAATTGCTAAAGGAGGAGCCACGTCCAAGTTAAACCCTCACCATATTTGGAGGGCGCTACATTGTATGGAAAGACCACCAAATAAAGAGGAGGCGTCATGCATAATGGAGGGCGTCTACCAAATTTGGAGGTGGGTGCTACATAATAAGAGGCGTCACCATTTAAAGAGAGGCGCTACCTAAACTTGGAGGGCGCCACTATTTTGGAGGAGCTGCCACTAAAAATAGAAGGGCGCTAATATATTTGGAGGCGCTAGCATATGTGGAGGACGTCACTTGTTTAGAGGGCGCTAAAGCTTGTATAGAGGGCGCTACTAAATCTAGAGGTGGCGCCATTGTTGGAGGAGTCAAAGCCAAAAATAGAGGGGGGCACCTAGTTGGGCCCACTTTATATTTTTTTAATTCTCATCAAAATAGATCTAAGGGTGAAATCTTAGTCAAAACCCTAGATCTAAGGGTGGAAATGCCTAAGACATGGATCAAGCTTCTAAGCCATTGATTAAAAATTAATCCAAGGGTGGATATTGATTGAGAAGAATGTAAAGTCAAATACCTAGATCTAGTGGTGGAGATTAAACCCTAGATCTAAATCTAATATCAACCATTTATCTTCAAGGGGTTGGGGTTTGCCTCAACTATATAATGAGGGTCTCACTCCCTCATTACACATGATCTCTCATGCTATTGTTATGCTGCTGGAATATTTCTTCTTACTTTCTCATATTTTCTTGCCACATATTTGTATTGAAGCTTTGCCCTAGTTGGGCCATTTAATAGAAGAATTCTTTGGAGGGACACTGTGCGGCAATATTTTTATGATCCATTTCTTGTGAGGTAACATGTATTTTTCTTAGTTTGCATTTTTGTAATATTCTAGTTAGCTCTCCACAAAGTGTTTTGTGGAGAGATTAGAGAGTAAAAGTGTTTTTATTCTCTTTTATGAATGTTTTAACATTTTTCTTTCAAAGTCTTTTGCAGGAACTGTTAGACATTCATCACTAGGTTTACGATTTTGCAGATCTAGATTTATTTGCAGGTTGTCCAAGCAAGGAGATCTCTCCAAGGGCTTCATTTCGGCAAATTTTAAATTCGGCCATTGACTTCCAGCCTTCCTGAAATTGGGTTTTATTCACTGTATAGTGGATATAACCCTTGTTTTAGGGCCCCAACCTATTATATATTAGTATAGGCTTTTATTTCTGCTATTTAAACATCATTTAGGTGGCTGGAAACTCATTTTCCAGCCCTCTAAATCTCATATTTCTGCCATTTTTACATTCAGATTTTTACTGTAAATTTTGTACTAAATTTTTCTGATAAATCTCTTCAGTGTTTTCTGTGATTTCCAGCAAAGATAGCTTGCTGGTTTATGACAGGTTATGCACAAGTGAAGGAGAGTTGCTGCCCGAATAGGCCTAGGATTTCCTCAACCTTCAACCGGTTCAAAAAGGGGTTCAAACCCTCACCTCTCTTTCTCATTTTCTGATTATTGTAAACCCCAACGAGAGTTTCTCTTGGGGTATTCTTCAAAGCTTATAAGCATTTGTAGTCCATAAAGTAAATAGATTAGGAAGTAGAGTAGGAAGTAGGATATTGTTTACTTAGATTTCAGTTTATGCAATTTTATTTTTCCTGTTAAAAGGTAATCATACAACCTATCTAATCCTGTGTATCCTCTATCCACTTGTCATCTCCCTTTAGGGACTTCAAGCTGGATATGAAAAGCAGGAGAAGTGGGGGCTTAGGTAATTAAAACAACTTTCTTTTCTTGTACTACAATCAACACATTTTATTTTCCAAGTCCAAGATCAAATACCGGCACCTCCCATAAGGGATACAGCTTGGCTGATCTTGTTGATCGTTTTAAAATAAACATTGCATGTTAATCACCCAGATAAAATTTACTTCTAAAACTTACCAACAACAACTTCCCATCTTCTGCTCCTCTACTCGGTTATCACCCTTCGGGGTACTCACGAGATACGACCAGGAGACAGGGAAGTCTTAGTTTAATAGGCATCCATCTAGTAATTGTCTGGTTGATTAAAAACAGTGACCTCGGAGGCGACTTGGGGTAGTAGACCGTGGGGGGTCTCTAGGCGCTTTGACGTCCCCCTTGTTGAGCACCAGGCCATTGGGGTTTGACCTGTGAGCTACGGGTGGGCTTTGTTCCCACTTTGTTGAGCGCAACAGCACTCCCTCTTCGATTTGAGAAGAACTAGATCGGGGTAGTCACACCACCGGTTCTGAAACTTAAATTCAAGAAGAAGAACTTTAATAAAATTAACTAAAATAAACCAAGAGACATTGCAAAATCGGTTTCACAACGCTCTTTCAGTTCAGCACGCTTTCACTCCAACATTGCACTACAATTCTTTACTTTCAGTTTTGTTTACTTTTTAGTTACATCTACTTTCAGCTATACAATTGTTATGTGGTGAATGCTTAACTGCTTAAAAGTCTTTCCCTTTTTTCAAATTTACTGTTGGTTTAATAATCTTCACTCAAAGCATTTTTCTGTTATATTGTGAATCTGGTTCATTGTCCATATTGGTAAATCATCTGTATATTGTTTAATCTTTTGGTTCCTTATTGTTTATAATTATATCATCTATTCATCTCATTGTTAAACACCTAAGCTGTAGTTTAATTATAACTTAAATCTCAAATTCATTTGTAAGTTTATTAAGTTGTGATCTATCTTTAGACTCCATTTGTAATAGGCACTGGTCTTTTTTATCCGAAGGTTTGCTTGTCATTTAAAGGAAATCTTTGCATTTGCATGCTGCCTTCCATTTCTTAGATAATATAGAGTCTTAGCCTCATTCTTATTAAACGATCCCTTAATTAATTTGTAATTAATTAATAAACCTGGAACTTAGCTTTCCTGTAGGGACAACCCCCCTTGGCTCTGTTGGGATCTTGCCTAAACGGAGGAGTTGTGGATTGTGGTGACAGTGGTCCCCAGCGCTCACTTGCCCCCAAGGACACACATAGTAGGTTGTGACTTCCCTGCGTCTTAAAGTGTGAATTAGGCGGCAACAACACTTTTCGACCCTTCTCCAATTTCACAAATTAATTGTTTATAAGAGATTTTTGTTTTGGAAAATGACAATAATCTGGTATTTGAATGTGGGAATTTGGGTTGTATCAGCCTCACATGCTTTTCAGCTTGATGAAATATGTTTTAGGGTTCAGCCTACTGATGCAATTATTTAGTTTGAAAAATGAATAGGCTTATTAGCTGTTTCACTAATAAACAGGATTTTCTTGTATTTTATTGCAAATAAATTATGACATTTCTAATTACTATGCAGGTTGTAACTTTGCTGATTGAGAGTGTCACTTGGTGCACTATGCTGGCTTTACTCTTCATTGAAACCAAAATCTATATAAGGGAGTTTCGATGGTATATTCGGTTTGGAGTCATTTATGTTCTTGTTGGGGATGCTACATTGTTCAGACTTATACACTCTGTCAAAGAATGCTGTGACAAGTAAGAGCTTTCAGCCTTTTTCCCATTTTAGGCTTCCAACTTCCAATTTAATTATAATGGGTCAATATCCATGTTGGTCAAGGAATATTCCCCTCGTGGTTCTGTTAGATTTGATTTCATTAGTAATGTTTTACAGATCATTGAAATTAATTACAACTCATGAAACAATATCACTGAAATTTCAAAACAAGTCAAACCTATAGAAAATCTGTCAAAATTAAATGTTGTGTCTCAACTTTTAGTCCAGATTTTCAAAGTAAATATAATTTCCTGTTTGCAGTTTGCTATGCATGGGACAGATAAAGTGTTAGTAGTTAATGCTAAAGTGAAAGAATGAGCTATTCTGCTTATGGTTTCCATCATTTTAACTGTGAGTGACTTTATTAATTTAGGCATTTTTTATGACATGAATATTTTATGCCATAGTTAATCATTTAGGTGTAGTACACAACTGTTGGAAATGGAAAAAGCACATCTGCATCATGTTCAGCAATGGCAAGTCCCATCACTCTAAAATAATTTGAGATTTGTTTGGAAATGAATTGGTTGATAATTGTTGGATGGCAAATTATGTTCCATGGGTACTGCTCCTGAGGATTGGGGAGTCTGTACCTGACGTTCCCATGCACCCCGGAGCTTAGTAACAATTACAAAACATTCCAAAATTGCTGGGAGTGTCATCTAGTATGTAGTAGTGTTTAGGTCTTGTTATCACATATATAGTAGCCGGGCTACCATATTCTATTTTTCAGATTCCATTACATTTTTCAGCTAGCTCCCCTACATATGAGATGCTGAGATGAGCATTTATGATGGATCATTATTTGATTTATGGACTATAGTACTCTCCCATGCCATGACTGAGTTTCAGGACACTCAGCTTTGAGGACTGATGTAGTCATTTAGCCATTTGTAGAGCAGTTAGTAGTGCCTAGATTTGCATCGGTGTTTTCTCATTGGACATATGATTGGTTTAGATGGATTATTTTACATGTTTATGACTCAGCTTTATGTTATCTTGTGTTATGGTTGTCATTGCTCTTATACTCATTCTTGTGACATGTATTAGCATTTAGTGTCATGATCTAGTGGTCATATAAATATGTGGACTTGGATGTATTTATATTATGTATTGATGTCCCTACTGAGACCTGGAAGTTCTTGATTTATACTCATTGGTTTTACTCTCCTTAGGGAGAATAGAGGTAGTCATTCCCACCATACTTTGGCTTGTTAGTGTTAGTTTCATTATTCACTATCTCCACCCATCCATTACCTTCCAGTGATGTTTCAACCCGACCTACTATTTGACTTGTGGCATGGAGGACCTTTCCCCACTAGATCCTTTGTTGGACAAGCCTCCCTGTTTATTTATGTCTCGGCTTTGAGTTGCCTAGGTTGTGTTGACTAAACCTGAAGCAAGTAGCGCTGCCATCAATACAATGTATTTGGAAATGAAATGAATATCTTATGAAAAAATCCATTCATGAAAAGTAGTGTTTTTGAACATACGTGAATGCAAGGCTAGCCTAATGAAATCGGCTTTGAAATATATTGAAATGAATATCTTAAAACATTCATGAAAAGTAGTGTTTTTAAACATACATGAATGCATGAAGCCTCAATAATAAAAATCTGTGTAATAAATGCATGGACCAAGGCTATGGAAAATTGAAGGCCCCAAAAAGCAATGGCTCTTAAAAGTGCTATCCGAAGATTGCTGGCCTTACTTGTATTTGATTTGGATTGTGAGCATTTGTCAAGGTGAATATGCACCTCTGAATGTAACTTATCCATTTGTGAGACATTGCCACCCTCTGTGCTGTTGCTTGTCCAGCATATGCTAAAGTGAGTATCCCCTTTCCATATCCAAAGTGTCATAGTGTTGAGTTGGTAGTCATCCTTTGACCTAGCCCTTTGAGCTTTATCTTTCACCCTTCACTAGCAAATTGATTACAACTATGAAGTGAGTATAGTCTTGAAAGTCTGGTCTAGGTCGTAATAAATAAATAAAACCCTATATATTTGGTTGATAGATTGTCGGTGAATGATTGCTAATTGTTATAATTGTTACTTGAATGATTTGTAGAGCATGACTTAACCTTTGAACACTTGCAGCAGATGGATGTTAGCTTGGGTTATATTATTGGTTATCTTGTTATTTATAGATTATTATTGTGTCTATCTGGGTATATTGGATATTGTAGATGATCATGCAGAGACCTATAGGGTGTATGCATATGCACTCTAGATGGATTTGGACTCCCCGAGTTCAATGAGACAGCTTGTTTTCAGTTCTTGGCACTTGCAGAGATGATTGGGCTCATTGTACCTTTCTGGTGCAGTTTTGCCATACTAGATGGCTTGTCTGAGCGGAGAGATGATTTTCTTGAATCTCCTAGGGCGCTGTATGAGGCATGGGGGGTCCAACCACTTGTTTGTACCATATTTATTACCCCCCTCTCAGAGAGCTTGGTGGGCTCAGTTGGACAATGCAGGCACCCTAGGAGGCAGTTTTTGGCATATCACATTTCCCGAGGCAGATAAACAATAATTAAAATGGCTATTGAAGAATTTGATTTGGGCTACTGAGGCAAGGAAATGGCATGTGATGAGTTTTGATGACGAGGATGATGTCTTCCACTCCTCCTCCAGCGGTTGCAGCACTTGGATGACCCCACATCCATTTTTCGGGCATATTTTATTATTTTTTGGAGCTTTTGTAGGCTCATGATTTCCTCAGAGAGGCACTATTTTGCAGTTTAAAAATTATATTACTATTATTGTGCCATGGGGACACCCTAGGGGAGTTAGTTAACACTCCCTGGACCCACCATGTGCTTCATTTATTTTTATTTAGTGGGATCCCCTCTGGTGATTTGGTCCACTTTTATATTATATTATTGTATTGATCCATGTATTCTATGTTGAGCTCATCTCAACCGTTGATTAGAACATTTGTATCTTTTAATCTTCGCCACCCATTTGAAAAGTGGTTATGATTTTGGTTCTCTCATTCCTATTTAAAGGAGAGAGCTTCTCATTTGTAAGGGGTCTTTGGCTCTTGGATCTAGATAATAGAAAAACTATTCTTGTGAAGATTTTTGGATCTCCTTTGCATCTGGCGTTCTTCGATGGTGATTGGAAAATCTATTGCTTCCTAGCATTTGGGTATTTTTTGTGAGATCTATATTTTTTGGGAAACATTATCTTGTCTACAGGAGGGAAACTTCAACTTGGGCGATTTTGCAGGGGGTTCCTCAACTCGCTTGTCTTGGATGCGCTTGTATCAGGGGGTTTTCATTAGTATCAATGTGATCTATGATTTCATCTTGCTATTCTTCTGTAGCATTTGTTCTTTTCTCTTGACGCATCAAATCTGATATGGTTGACGTTTGTTGTGCAGGAGAGAGGGCGCATTGTCTTCCTTTGGAAAATCGTTTTACATAGAGGCTTGCATCAAATCTTCTCAAATTGATCGGGATGGCAGAGATCATCATTATCAAGGCATCTACAAGGTTTTCCAGGTAAGATCTACTTGTTGGTTCTTCTTTTCTAGATTTCAATCCATTGACATCTTGATTTTCATGTTAAAACCCTAGAATATAAAAAATAAAAAAATATTGTAGATCAAACCGCTTGATCTCGGGGCAAACCATTTCTGGGTTTTGTAGATCAGGTCAAACCTTACGTGGGTCTTCAAAAATGTTTTGCTAAAGTGACTCCATTTGGCCCAAATCCCATGGCACTGTTCTCTAAACCCTAAATATTAAAAATAAAAAATATTATAGATCAAACCGCTTGATCTTGGACAAAACTATTTCTAGGTTTTGTAGATTGGGTCAAACCCTAAGTGGGTCTTCAAAAACGTTTTGCTAAAGTGACTCCATTTGGCCCAAATCCCAAGGCACTGTTCTTTAAACCCTAGCGCTACCTTTCATGTTGCCCCCTTCTCTTGCGATTTGATCTTTTCCTTGTGGCTCGGGTACTTTGATATTGTTATATCTTCTTTCGAGTCTATCCTGTGGTACTAGATATCCCCAATCCTGTTCTTACCCTCCTTACATTGGTCACGTTTCCCAAAGGCAGTGGATATCCTTCATCTTTTGTTAGTACCCTGTTTCCAGATCTAGTAATAGGCTTATAAGTCACTTGCATTTCAACCTTGGATCACATTTCAGGATAAATAAACCTTCTGATCCAAACCATAACTCACCTTGTGACTTTATCCATAGATCTAGGGTTTACTCCCCCTTACACCTTACGTACTTCAACTCCATTTGATTTGATCTGGTGTTTAGGTCTGATCTCTCATGTCGGGAGTTGATCTGGGTCTCCCCCATTGTTGTCTTGGGTTAAGATAACATCAAGTGAAGATTGCCTCAATTGGTGTGACAACCATCCATTTAGGAGTAGAGGCTATCTTGGTTCCACCTCTTTAGTTGCCCTTTCCTTTACCATCCATCCTGGATCTACCTCATAGAGGCAACTACAAGTTTGGTGATAACAGGTCTGTTTTAGGGTTGGATTGGCTGTTTGTAGGTGTGGCGCTTCTGTATGTTTTGGGAGCTTTAGGATGCTACACGCTGTTTTGAAATGCTATGATTGTTGAATACCTGGAGTGGATAAAGGAGTTTGCTGAAACTTATGACAGAGGGTATTTGGATCATGCTCCAATCGTCATGAAAAAACTGACAATTGATATCACTGGCTAACTGACTAGGCCCGAGTTGACATTGTTTTCCAGAACACCAGGGATGGATTTGGCGATTCATCCTCGACTAGATAATGCATCCATATGAGATTCTTATTGTTGTAGCTGAATCATCCAAAGGGGCCCTTCAACAAATTGACGATCAGTCAACAGTGTTCTAAAATTCATTGAAAAGACTTAGCTGACTCCCTTGCTCTTGAAATTAATATTACTTTTTCATCAATGAGTGGGTAGTTTTATGTGCTTTGAGGTTTGTTGCCACTTGATAAGAACCTCAGGGTTAGCGTGCTAGAATTCTTCAAGCCACTGGGTGCGACCTTGGGGGCAAGTCTCGAGTTGAGATACTATCATTCAACACTCAACTCCTCTGCAAGGTTATAAAGCACTCACCCCCCCCTCGGCCCCGCTCCGAAAGCTCGCTCATGGAATCGTTGAGGAAGCTATGCGGAAGTGCCCTTTTTTGGATTGCTCCCAATTCAGAGCATTTTGTAGAGCGCGCTCCTGTTGCCATCTACGTGCTCCCTGCTCTGTCCGGGAGCGATAGCTCCCTGAACGCACTCCCTTATTGCTCCCGATCGCTCTTGCCCTAGCTCCCCGACGCTCTCGCTTTAGCTCCCACCTCTAACACAACGCCCGCAGAAGAAGGAAACTGAGGAGGGGGATGGGGTCCATTGGTGGGTTTTTGGAGGGAAGGAGGAGGGATTTGGGGGATAAAGCCCTCTTCTCCAACTTCATTATCATGTTGCAAGAGAAGAGAAGAGAAGAGAGGAGAGGAGAGGAGAGGAGAGCAGAGGAGAAGAGAGGAGAGGAGGAAAGGAGAGGAGAAGAGGAGAAGGCTGTCATCTTTGGAGATTGATCATTGAAGAAGGTTGAAAACTTGAAACTTGAACTTATCACCACCATTGGAGAGTGGGAGCCAAAGAGTTAGGCTCTACAATCTTGATTCTTTCTTGTTGATTTGCTTTGTGTTTGAACTTTGAATTTTGAAAGTTTTTGAACTTTGATTTCTATATTCAATCATGATTCATGAAATTTGAATGCTTGGAATATAAATTCTAGGCTCTAGAGTCTATACACTAGAATGTAGTAATGTACATTGTTAAATCTCTAGTTCCTCCCTCATTCTATTGCAGGCAACAGGTTAAATCTCTAGTTCCATCAACAATGATGATGGGTTTATGGTTTATTTTATTGGTTCCATTTGTTATTTTTATGATGGTGATTGGAAACGAGAGGAGGAATGAGGGAGAGGATGAAGAAGTGGGAAGTGGCACACATACAATGGAGAGGAAGAGGAAAATGAGGAGGAAATTCGAAAGAAAACCAAAGAGGACCCCACACCCTTGTGGAAATATGTCACATGGTAGGGAGGAGGCAGAGGGGGTGGAACCACCAAATTTGTTTGCCCTCATTGTAAAAAGACATACACAAATTCATATACCCGTGTGAGAAGACATCTATGTGGGCACATGCCATGTGATGCAAGAAAAACTATAAGAGTTTGTGTTTTCCCACATGTGGTATCAACACAAAGAGCCAACTATAAGTTGGAGGAATTTGAAGCACAAAACATAACAAAACGATCATTGGATGACCAAGATCTTTCATGCTCACGAAGAACTGGAGGCCCATCCACCCAAGGCAATGATTCTCTCCCATGGAGTCACGTGGCAAGACAATATCAGATTTCCTTGATCAAGGTGGTAGGGATGACGTGGATTCAAAAGTGTTTCGGTTTCTCTATGCATATGGCATACCATTCAATGTTCTTCGCTCACCCTATTGGCATGAAATGGTAGAGGCCATCTGCACTGCCCCAGCAAGATACAAGAGCCCCGGGTATGACAAAGCTAGAACTGTGGGGATTGACAAGGAAAAAGCCAAGATCCATAATGCTTTGGGGCAATTCACAAAATGCTTGGAATGAGTATGGGGTATCAATTGTATTGGATGGTTGGACAAATGTGAAAGGCAAGCCATTGATAAATGTTCTTGGTGTCTCTGTTATTGATGCAATCTTTCTTTTGGCACATGACTACTCAGATAAATTCAAGACCGGCATGAACATTGCAGAACTCCTACTCAAAAACATTGAAGCTATTGGTCCATACAATGTCATCCAAGTCATAACAGATAATGTTGCTAATTGTAAGGCAGCGAGAGCAATCATTGAAAATAAATACCCCAACATATTTTGGTCCGGGTGTTTGGTTCACACATTGAACCTTTTGATGCATGACATTATTAAGTTGAAGGAAAATGAATACAAATGGATTGGTGAACTATACAAAAAGGGAAAGCACATGATAAGATTTATCACCAACCATGGCAATGCCCATGACATTTTCCGCAATCACTCAAAGTTAGAGCCACCCCATTTGCAAAACCTTAGCAAGTATTGTGCGTTATGAACATGGGGTATTCACTTAGTAAAACCATGCCATAGTGCCTTCATTCATGGGATATTAAAGAATACCCCTAATTTCACTAGATTATGATAATATTGATAAATACCTACCAAAATCCTTTTTTTGAGCCCCCTCCCAATTCATATTTCCAATTAAGAAAACCTTATTTTATGATATATTCTATATTTTTACTAAAAACCCCTTTTTACATCCCCCAAATACCTATAAAATCCTTGTACCCTACTCCCTTTCCCCCCAATACCTACAATCTATGGATGCTATTTTTCATAATTTAAAAACCTCCCTTTATGAATGAACGTGACAAGATATTGGTCAACAAGGTGAATCTCCTGTGGTTATGAACTATTCAGTTAGGGATCCCTTAACTCTTTTTATTTAATTATGAAGGGTTTTCCACATTCCAACATATGATATATCATTTTTGGGATTATCTGCGTAGTGTAGGTCATTAATCATGACCCATATCCCATGAATATAGTCACAATCAACCAATTTCTCATGGTTTTGAATAGTCCACTTAGCACTCATTGTATCTGGTGATGCTCATAGGGGTGAAGAAGTGGGATTGAGATGAGTGAAATCATAAATGAATCACGTAGCATCAATCATCACTTCTGAGGTTTGCAGCCAGAAACCAAGACTTCTTGGAAGGTCACCCTTTCCAAGACTTCTCTGGCTTGTTACCCCCTTTTCATGACAGGGGTGTCCACAAATTTTCAATGGTTGAGAACTCCCTTCTAGAGTTGTTACAAACCATGCACATCACCAAAACGTTTTTCTTCAAGCTGGAGCATTTTTTGTTGCAACGGTTAGTGGCCAGTTTTGACAGGCTTAAGAGGGAACTGTTTTAGAAGTAGTATAACACTACCATCTTTAGATTATTACAACAACAGATCGAGACTTCTTGTGGATGCATTAAGTTCTCATTCATTACATTGTGATCATTTGTTATGGGGATTAATTTCTAGAAGTATGAAAGTTTAAAGGCATTAAACGTTTGAAAGGGGTCATGTATAGCACAAAGGAGCAACACCTCGAGCAGCAGGGAGTACGAGCGTGAGTCATTCACATGCCATCAATCAGATACAAAATCTAGTGAATGTCTAAAGAAGAGGATGTTGAATAAATCGAGGAGCTCAATGCTGCGATGGAAACTCTTCAAGCCCTACCAAAGATAAGTACAAGTTTCTTAAGCAATAGTTATGTGGGTAAAATTAATAAAGATTCAAGTTTTCCAGGCATCAAGGAAGAGGTTATTGTGCAGGAGAACATAGTTGAAATGCCTGATAGTGATAATATAAATCAAGATGCACGACCAAGTCTAAAGAAGCAGATTATAGAGACATCAGAGAAACACATAGTTTTCTCCCAGTGGACTAGTATGTTGGATTTGCTTGAGGTTCCACTTAAAAGAAAAAAAGTGAAATTATGCAAAGGCTAGATGGAACTATGTCTAAACTAGCTTGGGACAAAACTGTATGATTTCAAGAGACTCCCCGAGGTAACTGTTATGATAATGAAAGATGGCAGTCTTGGTCTCAACATGATCGATGCATGTCATGTTCTTCTTCTTGATATTTGGGGGAATCCAACAACTGAAGACCAAGCTATTAACATAACACATCGAATTGGACAAATACATATTCTAATTGTTTTCCGATTTACGGTTACAAACATTGTCGTAGATCATATTTTAGCATTTCAAGATTGGAAGTGAGAAATGGTTGCATCAGTATTTGGGAGGATGGAGTTGGTGGTCGTCAAACATGCCTTTTTTCTCTCACACGGCCAACATAACATTATAAACAAGAAATGGAAGCTATAGGAACTTGATAATTGATGGGTTGATTGTGCAAACGAAGAACTAAAGATGTTTCACCATCCTCGTTCAAAGGTGGCATTTAACTGCGACAAATTTCATTGAGGATGCCAATTTAAGTGAAGATTGTAGTCACTGTTCGTGTTTCACATGTGGAGTCTAGACCCAATTTTGCCTTTGACAGTCGATTCCAAAATAGGGTGCCACAAGTTCGTTGTTGTAGCTGCTTAAGAAATGAGCTTCATGTTGAAGGAGTTAGGCAACCAATCTGGGGCATCTTCCATGGCCACATGAAGTTTTTGAGCACGCCAACGATGGTGACATCCCAAACGATGACTTATGTTACGCCTAATGACACCGGTGGACAATTCCATGTCTATCATCTGAGCTAGCAGACTTGGGCGCGCTTCATCACATAGTTTGCTATTTCTTTCCTGTAAGCAGAGTCGTGGAGTTCTTCACAGGTGTTTCGTGGCATCTTTTAGTTGGCCCGAGAGTCTAGTTTATTGCATAATATTTAAATGTTGGGAATCAACGTGGATATTGACATGGTTCCTGGAGTTTCAAATATCGTATCCATTGAAAGCTGATCGGGCTATCCTGTTGATACGTGGAGTTGGGAGCAGCTATCCACTTGTGAATCCACGTATCACTTGATTTCGTGGCAGCATGGAGTAGCTTTCAGTCGTCCGTCTTTGGATTGGAATGAATGGTTAAGTCTAGATTGGAACGAATGGTTAAGTCTACGTTCTTTTCATAAAGTAAAGATTTTTTTGGAGAGAAAAATGGAATCTAATTCCACCTTTTATTTTCTTTTAAACTTTTGCCTTTTCCTTTAAAAAAAATAATATAAAGGAATATGTGAGGCATTTTTTTTGGGCCTATAAAAGGACTTGTCCCCTTCATTTTAAAGGTGGAAAAGTTGGGATATTTCTTCCTGTTATCACCAACCTTGTAGTTGCCTGTGTGAGTTAGATCCAGGATGGATGGTAGAGGGGCAAGCAACTAAGGAGGTGGAACCAAGACTGCCTAGAGTCCCAAATGGATGGTTGTCACGCCAATCAAGGCAGTCTTCACTTTATGTTATCTAAGTCCAAGACAACAATGGGGGAGACCTGGATCTACTCTCGACAAGAGAGATCAGACCTAGACACCAAAACAGATCAAATGTGGCTTTGAGGTACATAAGGTGTAAGGTAAATGGAAACCCTAGCTCTAGGGTTTAGGTACTAGCAACTGATGAAGATGACCACTGTCTTGGGAAACGTAACTGTGACAGGGTGAGCGAGGACAGAGTTGGGACTGTCTAGTACTAAGGAGATAGACTCAGTGAAGGATATGAAAGTATCATGCAACCTGAGTTATTAAGGAATGGTCAACTTTCGGGGAAAGAGATCAGGAAGGGCTAGCGCTATGCTTGGAGATTAGTGCATGTTCAGTCTTGGGTAATGGAGTCAGTATCAACACAACATTTCAGTGAACCCACCTGGGATATGTCCTGATCTATGGACCCAGAAAAGGATTTGGCCCGGAAGATTCAGGTTACAGGAAAATCAACAGAAGGAGGGCTAGCGCTAGGGTTTGGAGGGGCAGATCTGCAGATCCAGAGCCACCAGGAGACTACCAGCTCAGCGTTGGAGTGGAAATGAGATCAGGATGACTCGATCTACAAACCCAAATCAGAAAATTTCAGGAAAAATCAGATCTGGAAAAGTCAAAATTTGATGAGGGGGGCAAGGAGGCTGAAAGTCAGTTTTTCAGATCTAGGGCAACCTGGCATGAACTAGCTCAGCGTTGGGGGTGATTTGGACTGTGTGAGACCCGATCTATCAGTCTGTGAAGTTAGAAATCAGAAAAAGTCAAAACCCTAGCAGGTCAAATTTTCAGTGGGGGGCGCTATGTAGTTTTTAGGCTAAAAATCAGATCTAGATCAAACCCGCAGGAATTTGACCAGCGTTGCAGTAGATTCAGTGAAGGGGAGGCCCGATTTATGAAACCCAGCAGTGGTTTGGCCAAAGATCGGACGGTTCTCGAATTTAGTATTTTTTAAGGGTTTTTTAGTATTTTAAGGGTTTTCAGAAAAATGGAAGGAAAATAGGTACAATGGATTCAGATCTGTAAAAGAGAAGAGAATTACTTCTTGGATTGTACTTGGAAATGCTTGTAGAAGTCTTAACAGTGATGATCCTTGCTATCCTGATCAATTCTGGAAGATCCAAGTGATTTCTATGACAGATGTAAGCCCTAAGCCGCCAATGTGCCCCCTACCCTACATGAGAAAACGTCAACAATATCAGATTTGCTAAGACAAGATAAAGAAACCAAATGCTACAGGATAGTAAAACGAAGTAATCATAGATCACAATGAAACTAATGAAAACCCCTTGATCAAAGGCGAAGATAACCGAATGAGTTGAGGCCCCCTTGGAAAAGCGCTCTAGCCAAAACGCCCTCCTGTAGAAAAGACAATGATAACGGAAAAAATATAGATCTCACATGAATTTCCACAATGCTAGGAAGCAGAAGACTATTCAATCACTATTTGAGAACATCAGATGCAAAGCAGATCCAGAAAATATCCATGGAAAAATCTTTCTATTCTTCAGATCCAAGAGCCAAAGACCTCTTACAAATGAGAAACTCTCTCCTTTAAATAGAAATGAGAGAACCACAATGATAACCGAATCCTAACTACTTTCAAATCAAGTGGCTAAGATTAAAAGATAAAATATTCTAATCAATGGTTGAGATGAGCTCAACATACAATACATGGATCGATAGAACCATAAAGTACCAAAGTGGACTAAATCACCCATCAAGAGGGTACCCCACTCAACAAGAAATAAATGAAGCACACGATGGGTCCATGGATTGTTAACTAACTCCCTATGGGTGCCCCATGGCACAATAAAATAACATAACATTTTAATTCTTTGACTTTGTGCCTCCTTGAGGAAATTGTGAGCCTCCCAAAAGCTCCAGAAAATAATATAAAATGCCCAAAAAATAGGTGTGGGCCAATCAGGTGCTGCAATTGTTGGAGGTGTGGAGGACATCACTCTCATCATCATGACTCATCCCATGTCATTTCCTTGCCTCAGTAGCCCAAATCGATTTCTTCAATAGCCATTTAATCATTTTTTAATCTGCCTCGAGAAACGTGAGCCTACCAAAATAGCCTCCTAGGATGCCTGCGCTGTCAAACTGAGCCCCCAGGCTCTCTGGGATGGGGGTACTATGGTACAAACAAGTGGCTGCACCCCCTATGCCCATACAACGCCCTAGGAGATCCAAATAAAACATCTCCCTGCTCAGACACATCATCCTGTGAAGCAAAACTGCATCAGGAAGGTAAAATGAGCCTGATCATTTCTGCAAGTGCTCAAAACTGAAAATAAACTGTCTCATTAGACTCAGAGTGTCCAAATCCATCTAGGGTGTATACTCATACCCCTGTCAGGTCTCCACCTGATCATCAACCATATCCAATAGACAATATAACCATCTGTAAATGATCAGATACCAATAATATAACTCAGACTATCATCCATCTGCTGCAAGTGTTATAAGGCTAAGACATGCTCTACAACTCATTTAAGCAACAATCACAACAAGTAGCAGTCATTTCACTGGCGGTGTATCAACCAAATACATATATAGAGTTTATTTATTATTACTCAGACTAGACTTTCAGAACTATACTCACTTCATAGCTGTAGTCAATTTGCTAGTGACGGGTGAAGGATGAAATTTAAAAGGCTAGGGCAAAGGATGATCTCCTACTTAACATCATGACACTTCGGATATGGAAAGGAAAAACTCACTAGAACCAATGTCGGACAAACAACAACACAAGGAATGGCAATGCCTCACAAATGGTTGAGTTGTTTAGAGAGTGCTTATTCAACTTAGGCATCATGACTACATCAAGCTTGATCCAGTTTCATTATGATCATCAATTTTATTTCCATGGCCTTTTCGGCCTATATGACCCTTTTGGGACTTCACCAGTGCTTAAAAGCACAGCTAATCGCAACTTTCATCCGGGACATTTATATTTATAAGGTCAGCAATGTTTGGATATAGCATATTTTAACCATTGCTTTTTGGACCTTTTCTTATACCCTTCAAGGGGTATTTTAGCATTTCATTGCTCTTGCCTTTTTTCACGTATGTTAAGAAACACAGTTTTAGCATTTTCATTTTCCATGGGCGCATATATAACATTTCCAATACAGGTAGTACATGAGCTTTTAGTTTTAGCCAACAACATCTCAAGTGACCAGGGGGAGTTCTACATAGTGCCAAACATCGAGACGACCAACCAGAAAGATTTAAGCATACAATCCAACTCACCAAAGGCAAGTTTTGTCACCAACTCAGAGCCGAGACACAATATAAACAAGGAGGCTTGTCCAACAAAGGTTCTAGCGAGGGAAAAGGTCCTCCATGCCATAAGTCAAGTAGTAAGTCGAGTTAGAAACAAAACTGGAAGGTAATGGATGGGTGGAGACAATGAATGATGAAGCCAACACTAGCAAGCCAAAACAATGGTGGGGGATGACTACCTCTATTCTCCCTAGGGAGGGTAAAATCAATGAGTAGAGATCAGGAACTTCAAAGTCAGAGTAGGGACATCAATACATAAATACAACTACATCCAGGTCCATATTATTATGACCGCCAGATCATGACACGACATGTTAATACATGTCACAAAGATGAGTATAAGAGCAATGATAACCACAACACAATATAAAAAGCTGAGTCATAATCATGCACATAATCCATCTGAAACATCATCTGTCCAATGAGAAAGCACTGATATAAAACTAGGCATTAATAACTGCTCTGTAATGACTAAATGGCTACATCAGTCCTCAAATCTGAGTGTCCTGAGACTCAGTCCTGACATGGGAGAGTACAATAGTCCACAAATAAAACAATGATCCGTCAAAATTGCTCATCTCAGCATCTCATATGTAAGAGATTTGGCTGAAAAATGTACTGTATCTGAAAAATAGAATATGGTAGCCCGGCTACTATATATGTGATAACACTTCCCTATGAACTTAATAGAAAATTCAGCAAAAAGAGTTTTTGGATGTTTAGTTGAGGACTCTTTCAAATGTGTGGCGTGAACTTGTGATGCTTCAATAGCGTTGAATTTTACCAGAAGTTATTTTGTTTCTTTTCTATGTTTGCGTCGGGGACCATAGACAGATGCTACCACTGCGTTGGTGAAAAGTCTTAGCAGTTGTTAGTTTTTTCCCTTTGTGAGCATGCTTGTACGAGCATCGATGTTTACATTTAATCTAGCTTGATTGTGTAATATTGATCTTTTGCTTGCATAGCACATCTCCCGCAATTAGAAGGAAGAAGTAAATCTAGTAGCCATAATTCGACTAAGCAGGGTTTGCTCAATCATGCGATCTCTCCCCTTTTGTAACATATGACACAAAGCCCTCTTGGGTTCTCTTTTTGACTCCATTCTCCCCTTTGATGTACTGGAACTAGTCTCTTTTTGAGGATTGATCCTTCCATCCTTCGCATCACTCATTCAAATTACATCTATCCTACAACCTTTTCTCTAAGGAAGCCTCTTCATTTCACCTTGTCCATCATTGCATTTGCCTTAGTGATCCTAACCTTACGGAAGCCCCCCTTGAGTTGGAGAAGAGCCTACTAGAACCGAGGAAGAGAGGAGTGTGGTGATAGTGGCTGCTCTTTTTCGCAGTTGCCATCGAGTTGGTGTGCCTACTTTTAGGCTTTGACACATGCACACTGGTCAGGATCAACAACATTTTTGGCGCTGTTGCTTGGGACAAAGTCCAATTCCCATAGATTTGAAGACTATGTTGCATTGACATTTGTGGGAGATCATATTGTAGATCTTGATTGTCACATGGCGACTCCACAGAGGGAAGAAGCCCTTGCCCTTTTGCATATCTGAAGACTTTATTGGTTGTAGAGGTGAGCACACTCATTAATTAGAAGGCTTTCAATTTGACCTTGGCAACTCCACAACTTGGTTTTGAGGTATGACTATATGAATTTTTCAGATCTAGTATCTAATTATTTGAGACCATGGATGATGATAAAGAAAGGCTTTTTGCTCTCTTGCATGAAGCCTTCACCCCACTAGATTTCTCAGATATCCATGGATTTCCTAATGGTTGCTATAAAAGAGTACATAAAGTTGTTCCTGAGTTATTTGGAAATGATGAGTACTTGACCATTCGTCATATTGTTTCTTTCTGCAAGTTGATGACACATTTCAATCTTTACCATCAGGATGATCTCATGATTGTATTTGCTTTAACCTTGGAGGGTGATGCACAAAGTTGATTCTATGACCTTTGGGACAAAATCATAGACTGAGTGGCAGGTTTTTTTGAGAAGTTTCTCCTTCACTGGCATGAAGGAATAGTTGATGAGATTGAGCAGCTTGCCAAAGAGTATGATGCCCTCCGCCCCAGGACACAACCTGATTCTGAAGGGGAGATCCATGAAGAACACTTTGAAGATCAAAGCAAGCAGTTTAAAGAATGGATCATTGTAGATTTGATTGAGGAAGCATTACAAGGGCCCTTGTTTCAAGATATTTTCGAACAACATCTTGATACGGCTGTAATAGAATATGTGGAGCTGCCTCAAGCTTATGAACAACTTTATGATGAAGGTTTGGACTTGCCTAAATTTCATTCCATCGAAGATAATAACTCTTGTTTTGTAGGCCTGGCCCATGAGGAGCCCTCGGATGACACAATCCAGTTTGAAGAAGGGTTGCGATGACACAATGCAGTTTGAAGAAGGGTTTCCCATTGCTTATTCAAGCCCCCTTGAGCGTTATATTGATGAAGCATGTGCTCTAACGTGCTATATGGTTGTAAATGTGAGAGATGGCTTACATCCACAGCATGAGCTTTTTTGTGACAACCATACTTTGATGGCATTTCTAGATCACATTCACGATATATTTGATGAGAACTTGTTTTGGTTAATGACCAAACACAAGAGAAGAAGTTCTATTATGGATGAGGAGCTGGAATGGCTCCATTGGTTGTATGCATATTCTTAATGTGTTTTAGTCTCATGTTAAGTTAGAGTAGGTAGGAAGAATAAAGCTCTTGCACGAGCATTCATTATTGATATTAACATTATGTTTTGTATTTTTTGCAATTTTTATGTAATAAGCATGTGGTTTCGAGGGGTGAATTGAGCCATCCCACCACATTCTTTAAGCTGGTCTGCGAATAAAGAGAACCTGAGGTTCTCATGGACTCTTGAGGAGAGAACATGTCCTCATGGAGCCAGATGTTACCCCATTTTCATCATAGGGATGTCCAAAAATTTTCAATTGCTGAGAACTCCCTTCTAGAGTTGTTACAAACCATGCACATCACCGAAACTTTTTTCTTCACGCTGGAGCATTTTTTGTTTCAGCAGTTAGTGGCCAGTTCTGATAGGCATAAGGGGAATTTGTTTTAGAAGTAGTATAATGCCATGTTTAGATTATTACAACAACAAATTCAGACTTCTTGTGGATGCATTTAAGTTCTCATTCATTACGTTGTGATCATTTGCTATGGGGATCAATTTCTAGAAGTATGAAAGTTTAAATGCATCAAACATTTGAAAGGGGTCATGTCTAGCACAAAGGATCAACACCTCGAGTAGCTACGAGTACGAGCGTGAGTCATTCACATCCCATCAATCATATACAAAATCCAGTGAATGTCCAAAGCAGAGGATGTTGAATAAATCGAGGAGCTCAATGTTGCGATGGAAACTCTTCAAGCCCTACCAAAGATAAGTATAAGCTTCTCGAGCAACAATTCTGTGAGTAAAATCAATAAAGATTTAAGTTTTCTAGGCATTAAGGAAGAGGTTATTGTGCAGGAGAACATAGTTGAAATGCATGATAGTGATAATAGAAATCAAGATGCAGAACCAAGTCTAAAGAAGCAGATTATAGAGACATCAAAGAAACACAGTTTTCTCCCAGTGGACTAGTATGCTGGATTTGCTCAAGGTTCCACTTAAAAGAAAAAAGGGGAATTATGCAAAGGCTAGATGGGACTATGTCTAAACTAGCCCGAGACAAAACAGTGTGATTTCAAGACACTCCTCGAGGTAACTGTTATGATAATGAAAGCTGGCAATCTTTGTCTCAACATGATCGTTGCATGTCATGTTCTTCTTCTTGATCTCTGGTGGAATCCAACAACTGAAGACCAAGCTATTAACAAAGCACATCGAATTAGACAAATACATACTGTAATTGTTTCCTGATTTATGGTAAAAACATTGCGACAGATCATATTTTAGCATTTCACGATTGGAAGTGAGAAATGGTTGCATAAGCATTTGGGAGGATGGAGTTCATGGTCACCAAACATGCCTTTTTTCTCTCACATGGGAAACAAAACATTATAAACAAGAAATGAAAGTTATAGGAACTTGATAATTGATGGCTTGATTGTGCAAACGAAGAACTAGAGATGTTTCACCGTCCTCATTCAAAGGTGGCGTTTAACTGCGACAAATTTCATCGATGATGTTGAGTTAAGTGAAGATTGCAGTCACTAATCGTGTTTCACATAGAGTCTGGACCCAATTTCTCCTTTGACAGTTGATTCTAAAATAGGGTGCCACATGTTCCCTGTTGTAGCCTCTCAAGGAATGAGTTTCATGTTGAAGGAGTTAGGCAACCAATCGGGGGCATCTTCCATGGCCACATGAAGTTTTTGAGTGCGCCAACGATGGTGACGTCCCAAACGACGACTTCTGTTTACACGCAATGGCACTGGTGGACAATTCCATGTCTATCATCTAAGCTAACAGACTTGGGCGCGCTTCATCACATAGTTTGCTTTTTCTTTCCTGTAAGCAGAGTCATGGAGTTCTTCACGGGTGTTTGGTGGCATCTTCTAGTTGGCCCGAGAGTCTAGTTTATTGCATAAGATTTAAATGTTGGGAATCAGCGTGGATATTGACATGGTCCCTGAAGTTTCAAATATCGCATCCACCAAAAGCCGATGGCGATCAGGGTAACCTGCTGATACGTGGAATTTAGAGCATCTATCCACCTGTGAATTCACATATCACTTGATTTCGTGGCAGCATGGAGTAGCTTTAAGTCTCCCGTCTTTGGATTGGAACGAATGGTTAAGTCTGCTTCCTTTAATAAAGTAAAGATTTTTCGTGGAGAAAAAAGTGGGATCTAATTCCACCTTTTATTTTATTTTAAACTCTTTCCTTTTCCTTTAAAAAATAAAAAATAAAAAGGAATATGTGAGGAATTTTTTTGGGCCTATAAAAGGACTTGTCTCCTTCATTGTAAAGGTGGAAAAGTTGGGATACTTCTTCCCTTTGAACTTAATAGAAAATTCATCAAAAGGATTTTTTGGATGTTTAGTGGCGAACTCTTTCAAATGTGTGGCGTGAACTTGGGATGCTTCAATAGCGGTGAATTTTGCTAGAAGTTATTTTGTTTCTTTTCTATGTTTGCGCCGTGGACCATAGACGGATGCTACTACCGCGTTGGAAGGTGAAAACTCTTAGCAGTTGTTAGTTTTTTTCCCTTTGTGGGCATGCTTGTACAAGCATCGATGTTTACATTTAATCTAGCTTGATTTTGTAATATTGATCTTTTGCGTGCATAGCTCATCTCCCGCAATTAGGAGGAAGAAGTAAATCTATCAGCCGTAATTCGACTAAGCAAGGTTTGCTTAATCATGCGATCTCTCCCCTTTAGTCACATATGACACAAGGTCCTCTTGAGTTCTCTTTTTGACTCCATTCTCCCCTTTGATATACTAGCACTGGTCTCTTTTTGAGGACTGATCCTTCCTTCCTTCCCATCACTCATTTAAATTATATCTATGTAATATCCCAAATACTGATATTCTCTAATGTTCTAGTGTAGTGCTGATTCACACACTCAATCTTATACAAAAATAAGAAATAACTGTGCATGCAAACTTGCCATGGAAAAATGCCCTAAATTGTAGCTAAATTAGTGCTAGGGTTTGCAGAGAGAAATTAACACTTACCACTGATATCCCAGCTGATAATGACTCCATAGATAGCTGCATGCATAAAGATCTAGATAGGTGGGCTAGTAGTGCTCCTTTCCTCCGGTGTTACCACCCAACTATACCGTAAGCACCCTCCAGAGTGAAGGTGACGTTTTTGTAGGAGGAGAGGTCAGATCAGGCTAAACCTTTGTGGGATTGTCTGTCTACTGATGCTAGAGAGATGGACTGTCACATGTGGAGGTTTGGCTGCCTCTAAGAGCCCTAGCGAATTGATCTGTGGTTCTGCTGCTCACGCCCCCCAAACTCTTTGTTTGCTGATAGCTGCTCTAGATGAGCAAACTAATGGCTGGTAATCCCGAGATGCCGTAGAATGGTCCTGCTGAGAAAGAGGAAGCTAACATGTGGAGGAAAGACTGGGTTTTGTGGTCCCAACAAATCCTTCTGTTGTTTCCCTGCTACTTCCAGCTGTAAAATGCGGTTCTGTCAATAATACTTTGGAGTGTGCTAGATCTCCGGATGCTGAAGTGTACGATGAATGCTGTGGATAAACCTGGATGGCCTATCCCGAAGAGACTAGGGCAGATATCTCACCGCCGAACCCTCGCTAGCTGAAGACGCTGTCTTCAACCCCAACTGCCGCGGCTGCACACGGTGCTGCTACTCAAAAACTATAAATCAACAATAATAATAATCATAGATATGTTTATTTGGTCCAATAATCCTTCTTAAATAACTTAGCATGTACTTTTAGTGTTTGCATGTCACTTTTAGGGTTTGCGCTTTACTTTTGCATGCATGCAATTCTAATTTCTCGTTGACTTTTAAGAGTGAAGAAATAAGGCCTGCATGCTTTATGATAATAACTCTGATGGCCCTCTTTACTCTACTAATGACTGAAGAATTGTCCTAACATGCTCCCTGTATTAAAGGCCCTCGGTTAATTCCCTATTTATCAAAAACGAAACATTACAGTCCTCCCTCGCCAAAGATTGCTTGTCCTCAAACAATGCCACGTAACTCCACAATCAATCAAAGTGAACCAACTGAGTCCGTGTATGATCCTAGGGTCCCAAATTATCCTAGGAGATCTGTAGCACCTTCTGCTCAAAGCACTACACTGCACGGTACCATCACCAGAGACCTCCTGTAAGCATCCTATAGCAATCACTAAACTGCCAGTCACTATAATCCCAGGGTCCCAAATCAATCTGAGAATTGTAGAGGTCAAAATGCATCCATCGTTACCCTGCGTAGTATCGACACAAGGAGCATCTTGTAGACTCCCAAGTAACCCCATCAGTAAACATTGTATCCATCCCTCAAAAGGTCTTCCACCTGGATCCCAATGCAAACTTGTGCATCTTTCATCCCAAATATTCCAAGGCTCTTGTGGGACTATACCCCTGGCTAGGAATGTCTTCCCAAGAATCGCTCACTCAATAGGACACCAACTCTTAATTTCTCTCTCATCCAATCCCCCAAAAGGACCTTGCCCATACGCACCATCACAAGGAATAATCCTACCAAGCTGACATTCAGCCCTTCTGATTTCAACTGGATTGCTCATATACTGCTGCCCAATTTCTCGATCCTGGCCAACCTGTAAAAACCATTTTCCATTATGCAAATGTGGACTCAAGCTATTGCAAGCCTTGTCCATGTACTCCTCAAGAGGATTGCTGTGAAATGCAATAGTATGTTTCCTCTGCTGCCCCATCAAGGAATCTAACTGCTCTTCAATACTAGAAAGCTTGACCGCTAACTCGGTACATACAACTCGAAGAGCTGTAAGCTCAACATCTCGTTGTAATATGGTGTCTCGAAGTATCTTGGTCCTCTCTTTCATTGCTAGAATGATTTCTTTAACACGTTCAATCTTCTTTTGGTGACTATCATCTGGAAGCTCTATCTCATGCATGTATAAACTCTCCCTAACCTCCATGTGCGATTGGCCACTATCTCGACTGTTGTGCTCATTGCCTTGCACCTCATGTATTTCGCATGTCATAACTGTTTGGACTCCTGCTGTAGGTGATGAAGAGTGTACCAACTCCAACTCACACGGCTTGTCCACAATCTGACTATCAGATGTGCTGGTATCGCTAGAATCACAGGATGGCTCTAATGCTATCTCCTCATGCACATCCTCATCATGTACTGTTAAGTCCAAATGAAGCTCACCAACAACCTATACTTCATTCTCATCTTTCTTCTTTCCCCCAACTATGCCTTTAAGGAGATCCTCATTCAAATCCTTGGGTTGGCTCCTGAACTTGATGGTGTAATAATGTTGAAAGGACAATGCTGCACATACCTCATCACCTAAGGCTAGATACTCTTGATATTGAGGCAAGTGTTGAAGTATTGCTAACCTCTGCAAATTTCAAGTCAAGATCCTTCTCATTGTCTTCATGTTCTCACAAGTTGGAAAAACAAAACCTTTGTTCTGCCATACACTTCACTGACATCACTGACATGCATTTGCATGTACAAGCATGCATCAACATCCACTTTTCTTCAATTTCTTTGTGCCCACAGTTGGTAAGGATCATGCTCTGATACCACTGTAATATCCCAAATACTGATATTCTTTAATGTTCTATTGTAGTGCTGATTCACACACTCAATCTTATACAAAAATAAGAAATAACTGTGCATGCAAACTTGCCATGCAAAAATGCCCTAAAATATAGCTGAATTAGGGCTAGGGTTTGTAGAGAGAGACTAACACTTACCACTGATATCCCAACTAATAATGACTCCAGAGATAGCTGCATGCATAAAGATTCGGATAGGTGGGCTAGTAGTGCTCCTTTCCTCCGGTGTTACCGCCCAGCTATACCCTAAGCACCCTCCAGACTGAAGGTGACATTTTTGTAGGAGGAGAGGTCAGATCAGGCTGAAACTTTGTGGGATTGTCTGTCTGCTGATGCCGGAGAGATGGATTGTCACATGCGGTGGTTTGGCTGCCTCTAAGAGCCCTAGCGAATTGATCTGTGGTTCTGTTGGTCACGCCCCCCAAACTCTCTGTTTGCTGATAGCTGCTCCAGATGAGCAAACTAACGGCTGATAATCCCGAGATGCCGTAGGATGGTTCTGCTGAGAAAGAGGAAGCTAACATGTGGAGGAAATACTGGGTTTTGTGGTCCTAGCAAATCCTTCTGTGGTTTCTACGCTACTTCCAGCTGCAAAACGTGGGTTTGTCAATAATCCTTCGGAGTGTGCTGGACCTCCAGATACTGAAGTGTACGATGAATGCTGTGGATAATCCTGGATGGTCTATCCCGAAGAGACTAGGGCAGATATCTCACTGCCGAACCCTCGCTAGCTGAAGATGCCGTCTTCAACCCCAATTGTCGCAGCTGCACACAGTGCTGCTGCTCAAAAACTCCAAATCAACAATAATAATAATCATAGAATGTTCTTTGGTCCAATAACTCTTCTTAAATAGCTTAGCATGTACTTTTAGGGTTTGCATGTCACTTATAGGGTTTGTGCTTTATTTTTGCATGCATGCAATTCTAATTTCTCGTTGACTTTTAAGACTGAAAAAATAAGGCCTGCATATTCCGCATGCTTTATGATAATAACTCTGATGGCCCTTGTTACTATACTGATGACTAAAGAATTGTCCTAATATGCTCTCGGTATTAAAGGCGCTCGGTCAATTCCCTATTTATCAAAAACAGAACATTACAATCTATCCTACAACTGTTTCTCTAAGGTAGCCTCTGCATTTCACCTTGTTCGTCATTGCATCTTCCTTAGTGATCCTAACCTTAGGGAAGCCCCACTTGAGTTGGAGAAGATTCAACCTGAAGCGAGGAAGGGAGGAGTATGGTGAGAATGGCTAGTCTTTTCGCAGTTGCTATCGGGATGGTGTGCCTACTTTTGGGCTTTGACACACGCACGTCGGTCATGAGTGGCAACATGGCTCAAGTGCGCTAAAGCGTGGAGTTTTGCCACAATCAATCCCACTTAGCTTGCTACCACATTTGTAAAACCTTATCATCAAGTATTGTGTCTTATGAACTATTTAGTTAGAGCTCCCTTGACCCTTTTTATTTAAGTATGAGTGTTTTTTCATAGTCCAACATATGATGATATATCATCAATGGGAGTATCTTCTAGTGTAAGTCATTAATCTATGATTTATATCCCATGAGTATAGTTGCAATTGACCAATTTGTCATGGTTTTGAATAGTCCATTTAGCACTCATTTCATCGGGTGATGCTCAAAGGGGTGAAGAAGTGGGATTGAGACTAGCAAAATGAATCACATAGCATCAATCTTCACTTTCGGGGGCTTGCACTTGGTAACTAGGACTTTCCCGGAGGTCACCCATCCCGGGAATTTCATCTAAAATAATTGTTTTTCTTATAATAAATATAAACATAAATGACATAAAAAGCGATTTTGCAAAACAAAACGAAGTAAAATCTCGGTACACAACAAATTTGTGATTTTTATTGCATGTAATAGTACTTTAAAATTTTGAACGACTGTGTATATTTTTAAATTTAAAAAATGCATGTTTTTGTGTGAGATGTCTACTTCTGGATTTTAGTCGTGCTAGAACTTTTCTTTATGAATTTTTTCGGTATTGAATTGTATTTTACTCGAATATTGTTACCATGATAATAATGCAATATTTTATATTATAATATTTATCTTTTATGAATTTGTTTGAAATATTTTTTTAAAATATATTATTGCTGCTCCCATCCCGCTCTTGCAAATTTGAGCGAAACTTCTAATCGTACTAAACACTAATTTCCTCACTCCTATTCCTCGTGCATTCGAGAAATTGATGCAACATAAATAACAATTAATTACAATGATAAGATTCCAATTTGGGTGGGAGAGCACTTCTTGTCAAGGTTACAAGAGTCGTGGGTGTGGTCGAAATCAGCTAAAGAATCCGATGCAGATTCGAGACTCATCCCAAAAATAGGAATCGAGAAATTAGGACCTATTGCCGCCTTTCACACATCTGGGGGGAAACGTGGCAGGAATCTTCAAGCCATTCGGTGTGTCATTAGGGGCAAGTCTCAAGTCAAGGCTGTCACCTTGTTCTTGACTCCTCCGTTTAGTCCAACTCCTCATCGAAGCCAATGGGGGTAGACTCTATTAGTTTCTAAGACTGTTAAGGCTTAGTGTGATGATGATTAAGTTACTTAGGAGTTTGATGAAAAAACACTAGAAGAAGATATTGCAACAATATATGTTAAAAACAACAACATATAGATTAACTTAACACATGATATTCAAAGCATATAGAAGCAAATGATTGTATGATGAAAATACCGGTGCCAAAAAATGGAGTCTGAAATAAGAAAGTGCTTTTGTATTGCTGAGAAATGTGTTGCAAATGCTCTTGGTCACGTTTAGGTTATTATGGAAGATGAGTGAATTTCGATTAGGGGGAAGGCTAACTCCCAATATACTCGAAGTTACGAGGATTATGTCAAAAACCCTTATTCGATCCAGTTCCACGCGAGGAATATGTGGGCTGGATCAGAGTCTCTGAGACTTGTCCAACACTACACCAACAAGGGTGTAGCCTGACGGTGTCTTGAGGCCGCTGTCCAACTGTTCCCGCTTCCTCTGTGAACTTTCCCTGTAACGGATTAAATCGAGGCATTGGATTTTCGCCTTTGGGAGGTTAATTCAAATGTGAGACTAATTAGACTAGTCACCCACGTTGCTTTTGATGTAGTTGTTATCACGAATCTTGTAGTTTCCCCTTGAGATGATCCTATTTAGGACGACAGAGGAAAGGCAACCAAAGTCGTGACCTACACTGTCCAAGGCTTCCGAAAGAACTCGGATGTCACACCAGTCAAGGATACCAGCACTTCAGACCCAATGAAAACACAGAGCCCAGGGGGCGTCCTTATGACCAAGAAACCCTAAAACAAGGAAAATGAATGGATAGCCAAGGGAAACTTGGTAGAATCTCTTAATGGGATGGTTAATTAGAGTTTAGAAGGAATACCAAGAAATTTTGAGCATCCAGGTGAAAAGCGCCGAATATTCCCTAGGGTTTTAAGCAAAAAAATGGGATCCAAGTAAAAATGGTGAAAATTACTAAAATTGGATACTAAACGTGATTGCTGGATATAAGATTAGGTGAGTAAAACTGAAACCAACAATACCCAGTTTGCGGGATGTGAAATACCCACTTTCCCAAAGGGGGGCATTTTCCCTAATTAGCAGGCCAGTGCTTTAGATGGGTAAATGGAGTCTGATTGTAATGAAACTTTAAACTTAGGGGTTTTATGTTAAACTCGAAGTGGGTTTTAAATTTTATAGCTCGCCGCAAGCTAGAACCTATAGATCTATGAAATGTGGGCTTTAATAAAATAGAATGATGAGCAATGCAGATACAAAAAATAAAAGAAGAGAAACTTCCTTGCGAGACATACCTGAATCTTGCATAGGAACTGAGAAATGATGAAGAATGCCACTTTCCCGTCGAAATGAATTTTTCCGAGGAAAATCTTCTTGTTATTTTGCCACAACCAGTCACCCTAGTGCCTCCTTCAACCTGCGAGATCAAAGAAAAATCAACCGATCGGACAAACGAACGAGATCTGTAGAATACAGAGAAGAAAGAGAATAAAAAATCATAAAGAACAAAATACTCCCTGATTCGAACACCCAGGAGCCAGGACGAATGTGAGTTGCCCCACAAAAACGCCCTCTCTCTCATAGCGCGCCTCCCTTTCCTGCAGATGAGATGGGTAAAAAAGAAATGCAATATGTGTCCCGAATAAAGCTCAGTATAGAAGAGTAGCAATGTCAATCATCAGATCATCAAAGCATCCACAAGATACACAGAAAAATAATCCCAGATAAAAATCTCTTTATTAAAATTTTGGTGCCAAAGCTCATGAATTACAATGGGGGGGTCACCTCTCTTAAATAGTTATAGAGAGACATAAACCCTAACTCACTTTATCATCCAACGATTGAGATGAAAACACCATCAACGGTGGAGATCAACAATACATCATATGGATCAAATGACTAGGTCAAAAGGGGGGGCACGCTTTGCTCAAGTACGCTTATCCTAAGTCAAAGTCACAATATAACATAAGTTGTGACATGATAGTACATAGGAGGGGGTCACTAGGGGCTTAATTCACCCTAGGCGCCTTTTACAACTTCAAACCATATAATATAACAGTGAAATACATCATTAGCCATGAGAGGGGGCACCACCTGGGGGGATTTCGTCAGTGACTGAGCCATAGATAAAATAATCTAGACATCTGCTGACTAAAACCTGCTGGAGGACTGTCCGGTACGCTGAAACACATCATCTCTCAAAGTTCCAAGCCATTTCGTTGACCCAGGAGGCCAAATCAATTTTTTTAGTGATTTTTCTAGTTCCTTTTTGTTGCTACAATCTCGGAAAACTGATAAATCTACCATAACTCTGTCCAGGGTGTAAATTGGGGAAAATTGACTGCTCTGGATGATCTGGAGACATAGAAGAATGGTATAAGTGACTACTCATACCCCCTAGAACACTACTCTGCTCTGGGAGAACCAATCATTCTGCCATCTGGAATAAATTTGATCATTTGGCCAATAATTAAGTGATAATAATCACTTTTCTAGATAACCGAGGCAAAACTCTCAAAATTGAAACCGCAGTATTGGTCTTGGGCATGTTTGGAACAAATATAGACCATGTTATATTTTTGAGTCACTGCCTTGGGAATCGTGATTGACTTGGTCAAGTGGGTTAACCAGGTCAAAGTACCCAAAATCAAGGTGAGATACTGTATCAATATGATCCTGCAGCCATCCAAGGTAAGAAATGATCCAATGGTGTATATCAAAACCAAACTTGAACCAATTATTCATAATCATAGTGACTAATAATAATCATAATAGTAAGATGTACCTGTGCTTTTGAAGAATCTTGGAACTTTTTGGAAATCTGCTTGTTCATGCCATGCTTACAAAAGGTAAACAATGTGCTACTGATGGGTGAGGATGGAAGAACAAGGTTTAGGCAAGGGCAATGACTTTTAACCGACTTTAACTCAGTGATCTATCCGACTAATGACAAATACACACAACAAGAGTGAAATATGCATGATAGATTGAACAATAGGGAATGGTGGTGTCTAACAGGTGGATGAGATGATCTAAAAAGTGTCCATTCAACCTTAACAACATGTCTACGACTCACATCTAAGCTAAGAATCAAGCTCCGTAGGATCTTTTCTAGGACCCTTGCCTTGAGTACATAAGAAAATGTAGTGAAGAGATCCTAGGGGACACTGTGAACTTGCGATCCCTTGCCCCATCTCACATAAAAACCCATAGGCTCTATGAGGAATTAATCATTACATTATCAATCAGATGGCCAACAGTCTTTAGATTTAGCATTTGTTTATCCACTACTTATTTGGGCCTTTACATTTTCACTTCATAGCCTTTTTGATTTGTGTCTAAAGACACAGTTTGCAATTTCATTTGTAGGCTTGCATTTCATAACATATAACATATAGCTCATAATGCATGTAATGATGGTATACATATTGCTTCAGGTTTTAGCTAACAACTTCTCTGGCAACTAGGGGGATTATCCATAGTCAGGACCAAACATCGGGGGCAACCGACCAGACAAGTCAAGGCTTCAAAACCCAACTCGCCTAAGCTCAGGAACCAATACCAACGGGTTCTCCTGGCCTAGAAGGATCAAGGCTTCGACAAGTTTTGTCGCACAACTCAGAGCTGAGACTCAAAACAACATGGGATCCATCATGCATAGAGGTCAAAATGGGGATAAGATCTTCAATCTCAGAAGTCTCAAACAGTCTAAGTCATGGGATAACACCAAAGGTGGATGAACTAGATGGACGGGGATAAGAAACATGGAACCAACCTAGCACTAAGGTTTACAATTTGTACAAGCATGGCATGGACAACAGTCTTCACATCGAGTCCCTTGATTAATCGTAACACAGGTGAGAGAACTATAAGATATAAGCATAGGTCACCATAATCATCCTAACCTGATAAGCATAGGTGTCTGACATACATCATAGAGCAAAACTAAACCAAGGAAATGTATACCTGATCTCACCAAATGTATAGTTGTCTCCAATTTATAAGGCCCCCTAATATTGTATGTACCAACTCTGATGAGCTACTTTGCTACAATGAACTAGATCATCACTGAAAGCATCTCAATGGACTTCTGAATCTCAGTCCTGGCAAGGAACATCTGATGAATAAGGCTCTGAAATGAATGACGCTGTAAGATCCATGTTGAATACCCCATGTAAAAAGTATCCCGAAATAGAATAAGAGACAAGTCTGCATGTTGCATCATGGGAGCCCAGCTGCAAATGTATATGTGATAACAGCAGCCAACTGTTCGGTCGAACCGCAGGTCTTGTTGAGTTTAAAGATTTTAAAGACTAAGTTTGTTTGTTAAAAAAAGAAAAAATTAACCTCCAAGAATCTCTTTTGGTTCAAACGAACCTCAATCGGGAAAGCAAGGGGGGGTTAATTTTAAGTGAGAAGTAAAAAAAAATCTAACACAAGATATTGAAGAAAAACAAAGGTTTTCTAATTAAGCCTACCACCCATCTCTTTCCCCTTTCGGCTAACTCGAGAAGTTGTGGGGTTAGTATTTGTATTACTCTTGATCAAATAAGGTATAAAGTGATTATACAGATCAAAGTATACAACTCTACAACAAAAACTAAACAAAACTAAACTAAACAAGCAAAACACAAAAGATTGACACTGACGCAGATCTCCCTTTGGGGGATGGGGAGTGGGCTCTGAAGAGCCTACTCAAGAAATTTTATTATTCTCAGTTACAATGCTTGAAGAGGAATGCCCTTTGGTCCTTGTTATTTGGGATCCAAAGGCTTACAAAATCTCGGAAAGAAAACTATGGAAGTAGGGGGAACCCTTGGGAAGCTTCGGATGGCCCAAGAATCAAAATTTGGGCAACGCTTTCTTCTCTCTTTCGGTGGACCTGCAAAAACCAGCAAGCTTTTATCAATAGAATCCTAGAAGGTGCCCAAATATTCTTTGGAAGTGTCTTTGAACAACACAAAAAAAAATGAAAATTCTAAGTTAAACAATTTATTCAGAAGAAAAACGAATAACTAAGGAGATTGGGATTGAAACCCAACTTCTTACGGTCTTGGAAGACCTTTTCAAGGCTGCTAATAAGGCACTTGATGCTAGATATTCTTATTATACTCAATGCTAGCAAGCTAAAAATGTCCTTGAAATGCTTGCGAAGAAAAGTAGATTTGATGCTAGATCTAGATGAAAGAGAGATCAACTTTATGAAAATTTAGATCCAAGCAACAAATAAAACACTTCTATAAACTAGATCGAAGGAAGATATTTATCTTAAGCATGTAGATCTAAAGTATAAAAGCAAGTAACCAAGTAATCGAATGAGAAGTTTAAATTTTTGAAGGAAGAAGGTATGAAGAAAAACCCCTTTGGAAATGGGCAACTGAAGTTTTGTTGATGGCTTCAAGATGGACTACGTTTCTACGAAGAGTTGGAGAGCAAGAGAAACAAACAAGATCTCTTGCAAAATCCAACAAGGAACTTGTAAAACCTTCACACTTGCATAACAAGGAAACCGTAAAACCTTCACACTTGCATAACACTTGTCAAATCATATAGTAAAAGTCTAATTTTGAAGACAAAGAGAGCATAAACAAATAAGCATACAAATCCTAAATCTTAAACATAGATCTTCTAAATGAAGAAGGAAGCAACACTATCCACTCTTGTCGATTAGTACTAATCTTTCTTTAGGCCATAGATTGACAAGAAAAGCAACAAATGCAAAGAACAACTCCTACAGTTACCTCAATGCACACATGAAACAATATTGATCCAGTTGGAAAGAAGACACCACATTGACCTCCAAAGCCTGATTTCATTAGCAAAATATTTAACAAATTACAAGCAAGAGCAGAGGTTCCTTACACTTCATGCTAAAGAGTGGGAATGGACCTTGCTTAAATAGCAAGAGAGACCCAAGGGGGATGCTACCTACACTGAAGATAGAGTGGGAGTGTACCTGGAAATCTTGTAGATGCCAAGTGCAATGACACTTTACCCCAGTTTGACGCAATTCCGAGCAAATTTGATGGAGTTCCAAGCCAAATCGATTTGCCTAGGTTGAGCTAGTGTGCCCCTCTTCCTGCAAGAGCAACCTATGTCTAGTTAGAATTGATCCAAAGAAAAAGAAACTACAAATGCAAACTGATTCAAGAAGCATAAGCAATGATCAAAGAAACATTAGAAAACCCCCTGAATACCAATGTTTTCAGATGGAGAGAGCTGGGTCTCTCACAAAAATGCCCTAAGAGAAAATACGCCCCTTTTGTAGACAGGACGACCCTCACAAATTATATTTGGAACATGCATAAATTAACTGGAACACTTTTGGAAATAATTTTGCAATTAAGAACGAGAACAATCTATGACAAAGAAGACACAAGATTTTTCTGAAAATATTTTCTCTATACAAATTGCCAAGAGCCAAATTTCCCGATGGGATACAATGGGGAGATCACAACTCTTAAATAGACCGAGAGTATGTCCACATAATAACAGATATCCATCCAATGGCTGAGATTAAAACATCATCAACGGTGGAGATCAAGTTTTTACTTTTCACATGGATCAATACATCATGGGGGTGCGCTTTACCCAAAGATGCCTAAGTGAGGCGTAATACATCATAATGTTAGGATATGACATTATAACAAAATCAAGGGGGGTGCCTTAGGGACATAAATCCCCCTAGGCCCCAATACAACATCATAACATAATATATATCAATGAAATACATCAAATGACTAAGGTGAGGGGCTCCCCATGGGGGACGTCCTCCCTAGGATAGCCAATAAAAATAATCTGGAGCATGAGAGTGGATGAAACTGGTGCCAAATGATCCAAAGAGTCAAAATACATCATTATCAATCATTTCCTTGCCATTTCCTTGATCACACAAGCCAAATCAATTTATTCGGTGATTTCCATAGTTCGTTTTTTAGTGGTACAACCAACCTCTAAAAAAAAAAAACCATCATAACTTTCTTTTGGGTGAGAATTAGGGCTAACTGACTACAAAGGAGTGTTCAGAGACATGGTAGAATGGTACTAGTGACTACATATACCCCTTGGAGCACCCTAGGAGAGCCATACTGATCTGCAATCTGTAATAAAAATGTGATTTGACCCATAATAAAGTGATAATATTCATTGATCATGAAAATTGGGTCAAACTCTGAAAACTGAGACTGTAGTATTGGTCCTGGGCATGTCTAGAGCAAATATAACCAATGTGATTTTTGTTCACTGCATTGGGAACCATGTTTGACTTGGTCAACTGGGTTGATTAGGTCAAAATACCCAAACTAAAGGTGAGATGATGAACTGAGTTGATCTTACATGCATCCAAGGTAAGAACTGCTCCAAGATATATATTAAAACCCAACTTAAATGATACTTATCAGAATCATGGTGACAATAATAATAATAATCAATAAAATATACTTGTGTCTTTGAACAATCTTTGAATCTTCTGGAAGTCCCTTGTATATGCCATACTTACAAAGTTTAATTGATTTGCTAATGCTTGGTGAAAGTGGAAAACAAGGCTTAGGAAAAAGGGTGATGACTTCTAGTTGATCTTGACCATGCGATGTATCCGAATGATAACAAATACACACAACCACAGTGACATATGCATGACAGATAGCAATCAGGGATGGTGGTGTCTCACAAATGGATAAAGTACTTGTTCTTGTTTCCTTTAAGCTCTAGCAAATATCCATTTAACAAGATTTAACAATTTGCAACATTTAACTTTATGGCATTTAACTTTAACACAAGATGTTGGCCAGGATACAAAGGCAGGTGCCTTGGAAATCCTTATGGGCTCCATAAAATGACTAAGGCCCAGTCCCATTGCCAGTGAGCGTCCATAGCCTCAACCGGTTTGCCTCACTATGTTGTTTTGTAGGGACAAATGAGCCTTACATCATACAATGGATGAGTGCTCATCCTTTGGTCACTGACTAGTTTTATAACATTTATATATAGGCATTAGCGCTTAAAACCACTACTAATTGCAACTTGACTTTTGCATTATTTAGATATGGCGTTTATGCATTTCGATGCTTTAGTGTCTAAAGACACTGTTGGTTGGAGCACTTGTTTTGAGGACTAAAGGAAAACCATGCGGTAAACCTGGCCACATTGACTAGGCCACATACTTCATAGCTAGAGACCCAAAAAGACATGAGCTCCTTCAATAGGGTTCAAAGTGGGGAATGTGATCTTCAATCTCACAGGTCTTAGTCATAAGCCATGGGATAAATCAATCATGGATGAGATTGGATGAATGGAGACAAGTGACACATGGAACCACAATAGCAATATAGACTAAAATTTGTGTAAAGCATGGCATAAGCAATGGTCTTCAACATCAAATTCTCCGATTATTCACAACATAGGTTAAGCATCGGTAGAACATATCATATAAGCATAGGTCACCATAATCATCATAGCATAACAAGTCAAAGGTGTTAACATACATCAGAGAGCAAAAACCTACCAAGAAGAAATATACCTGATCTCACCATATGCATGTCTCTACATGATGTGCCCATTTATGAACTGTGTACCGTCTCTGTTGCTCTGCTCGAATTAACTATGTTATAAGCAAAGTCATCTCAATGGGCCAGGTGATCTTAATGATGGCAAGGAAATACTCTGCATCTGCTACTGAGTGGAGGCTTTGAATGGCTCATATTGTAATGATGATCCATGCTGTATCCCATCTGAATGTTTGGCTCAAAAAAATAAAGAGACCAATCTATATGCTGCATGCTGCATCATCGTAGCCCAGCTACAATATATGTGATAATGGTAATCAACCCCAAAGCATACTATGAAGTGTGTATTTGTGGCTTATAAACTAGAAAGGAGGTAGAAGGAACAAAGATTCTCTGCTTTATAAGTCTTTTTTTTTTGAAAGATCTGTTGACCATGGGTGAAGAAACATAACCTCCAAAACTATATACAATACTATATAATGAATAGTTGTTCCTTGATGTGTAAATATTTAAGAAATCTTTTAAATATTTACTATATATATGGTAAGAAAATTATGACAAGGTAGAAGATTGCCATATTTTAAGGACATGGCTACATGATAGTAATTAGCTAGGTCCACAAGTTTTTTCTTGTTTTTCCGGGATATGCTATGTGTTAAAGTTTACATGTGACTATATGTTGTGTATTTTTGTATTGGTGCCCTCACATATTCATACTAGATAAAATTTTGATTTATCTTTCTAGAGTCAAGATAAGAAGAGCAAAAGCTGATTTAAATAAGTGAGAAAAATTAATTTGGCTATTAGAGGGCTTGACCTGCAAAAAACACCATGGTGGAACAAATTGATGTTTTGGACATGTTATTGATACGGTCCCCATTGTTGGAGAGGATCCTATGTGTTCTAAATTGCTAGGTTATAGCAAGAAAAAGGAGTAATTTTGTGCCACTAATGATCCTAAAGTGTGGATAATAATCTCTAGGAAGAAGTGGAAGCTTTGAAGGGAAGTCTATCAAGCATAACGAAATCTTGTGGAAATATAGGAGGATAAATTTGACCTGTGGATAAGTTAGTGCTAGCCATTGCAAATAAACCATCCGACTAATTGTTCTAGTAATACATCCTACAATGGGCAACGAATCAGATTCAACATGAAATTGGTAAGAAATTAGATTCTCCTAACTCAACCAATTGTTCCTCTTATGCTGAATCGATTCAAGATGGAGGTGAAGCGGTGGTGGAGATAGTGTTTTTCAAACTAGACCTTGATGTTGATTAGTTTGGTGTTTGACAACTATCTCAAGTAGCTAGATGTATTCTTTGAGACATAAGGGTATTTTGACATCCATAGAATAGCATTTGCTAAATGGAATATGAATGAGCCTGTATTGCTGTGGTTGGAAAGCTTCAAAGTTCAATCATAGATGGTAGTGGCAATGTCAGATACTTATAATTCAAAATTGACGAGGAAGAAGTTTTAGCTTGTGGCTATGAGCAAACGATAAAAATCAAGTGGTAGTTCCTAATAGCATTGACAAGATGCCATAATACATCGACAAATTCTATCATTGCATTATGAAATTGAAGGTTTAAGAAGATGAACTGTTTTGTTGAAGTGTATTGGTGGATGCCATAAGCAAACTTAGGTTGGACTAGATTTGTTTGAGGTGTGTACAACCATAAGATGCTTGTAGTAAAGCCATAACCATTGAAGATGACATTGGTTGGAGGAAGAACTCAACTTTCTTTACTCCCAATAAAGTGCCAATGGCTTAAAGGATGAAGAATATGTTGGTGGTAGTGATATTGATACCAATCAATTGTGTATCAATCAGTGTTATCGGAACTGGTCTGGTTCATGTAAAACCGGTTGGCCTGACCAGTTTCAGTCCTCCAACCATTCGAACTGCCTACCCAGACCGGAAATGGCCGGTTCAGTTCAGTACCGAACTTGCCTTATTTCACCAAATCAGCCGGTTACAGACGGCGTCGTACAGGCCCAGCTATTGGCCCATAAAATGCGATTTTTTCTAAAAAATACCACAAAAAAACCTACTCTAATCTAACCTAACCTAATCTAAACAATAATCATCAGTAACAGTAAATAGTAATATTAAATTCTTAAAGTAAAAGTGATAGAAAATGAATATAACTTTAACCTAAATTTTTAACATTACCATTAATTGTTTCAGGATGTTTGAGAGCGGTTCCAACCTCATTGGACTTCATATGGAAAATGTAGAGTTTTAGATCCCATTCAGAATTCAACAGACTTAACAGTCTTCAAGGTTTCAGGATTGCAATGTTTCCATTGGATTCTATCATGTATGAGGGTAAGTGATTTAATCAAGTACATCAACCCCTCTATGTACCTCGATGTTGGTGGTGCTAATTGTTTAACTCCTTTGTCACGACCTTAGTAAAAATGTGCCCTTCACTCAAACAAAATTACTTATTAGGCATGCGAAATTTTTTGTACCTTTTTTTAATGCTTGGATTAGGAGGTTTCATCAAGATTGTAGGGTGTTGACTAACGTCCTTGGAGGATCAACTTTGAGATTCGATATAGAGGCAAGGGCTAGAGCCTAGAGGTGGGGGGAAAAGGGTGCTATTGATGAATAGGATCCCAATATAGGAAATTATTTTGATGATATGTAGTTATTTGTTGTAGCATGAAGTTTTGAAGTTTTTTGGACTCTAAAGGCCATTTAGAGCCTCTTTGTTTATGTATTTTGGGTCAGATATAGATTGCACTTGGTGTGATTTTAGTTATATGCACTCTTACTTTCTATATACATCAGAAACTTTGCATATTTGTGTAATAATTGTTTGGATTCTTATGGTTGCACACACACACACACACACACACACACATATATATTTCAAAATCTGAATATTTTATGTATTTTTTGGTCTCGTTTTTTTCTGGTTCTGGTCTGGTTCAGATTTTTTGGCTCTGCCAGTTCGATGACCAGTCTGGTTCTGATAACATTGGCTGGAAACACGTTTCATGGCTGTACCACAAGCATATCCATGTTTTGGTACAGAAACACACCTGGTACGTCCCTATACTAAACGTTTCCTGCAACTTGGGGTTGAACCAATTGGCTCAGGCACAAACTGGTCCAAAACCTGTTTGGTGCACCAGTCTGGGATGGTTTGGGAAAACCAGTCAAAACTGGCCAATTCAGTTCTAACGATTGAGTTTTAATAACATTGCTTCAAATGCAGTAAATTAAAGAAATGTCAAGGCCGTCATTGAGAAAATAAGTTATAAAAGATAAAACAAACTTGAGAATCTTGGTTGAACATCTAGGAGTATATGACAAAATAAATCCTAAGAATCCTTGGAGCACAGAGAGAGAATTATCTTGATTCATAAAACTCTAGATTTGACTATAAGGAAATGGAGTGAACAAGATATACAATGAAAGTATATTCTTTTGCAATTAGTCCTTATTGATTTACCTTATTCACTTTAGGATGTTGCAATATGAACCGAAACAGATGTATGCTTTTTTCTTTTCTATGTTATGTCCATTGCCTGCGTCTTTGTTTGCAGGCAACTTGGTTTAAGTTTAATCTCATTTATTTCCCTGGTTTAGTAAGTCTGATGATTGACGACATATAAGTTCGCATGCTTTTGTGCAAAGAATACCACATAGGACAGTAATTGGTTTCTAACTTATTTAGTCCTATTTATGATTCTATCAAGAAATATTTGGAGTCAAGGAATGATAGAATACATACTAATTATAACTTATCATGGTTATCTGTTATTGCAGGTATGTTCTGAATTTGTACATCAGTGAGATATTATGCCAGGTTTGTGCCTATATTGTTTAACACATCCATTTCTCATGATTTTAAATTAGTCTGCCATGGAATCCATCTGGTAGTGTTTAAGCTCATTGGATATTAATTTGGAAGGGACCCCTCTGAGTGTTCAGAACTTCAGAGTTCTGAATCCTGAATACATATATCCATTTTTTCCAAAGAAAACCTCATGGGATCCCCCCCTCTTCCCTAGAATATCGGGATGGAGGACGCCACAACCGCCAGCTACAATAGCAGCTGGTAACCCAGTGGAACTCATCCAGACTAGAACTGCAGACCTCACTGTGAACTCCACCTTGGGACAGTATGTTTGAACTGATTGAGCTTACCCACTGAGCTTAAATACATACACACATATATGTGTGTATGTGGACTGTCAAGTAAACTTTCTTCAGAGTGTGTAAGAGCATAACTTGAAGAATATGTATGATGGTATAAATTGAGAACAGAATTAATTTCCAAATGACAAGGTTATGAATTCATCAGTCCTATTTTTCTTATGTACCTAAATTTGTGACGTGTTGTGAACAGTGATATTGGATGTGGTGTAGGGTATTTATTTGACAGATTTATACTTTAATTGACTTAAATCTTTTTGTTTCCATATAATGTTTCCTTACTCTTTTCGGGTTAATTGATTCATTTGTTGTGAACAATGGTATTGGATATGTTGTAGGGTATTTATTTGACCCATTCAATATACAACATCATGAGCATGGGATCATTGTCAGCAATATGTAGTGCCTAGTCAGAAATCGACTAACTCTCGTCCTCTAGGACTATCATACTCTAATTGATTCATTTGTTGTGAACAATGGTATTGGATATGTTGTAGGGTATTTATTTGATCCATTCAATATACAACATCATAAGCATGGGATCATTGTCAGCAATATGTAGCACCTAGTCAGAAATTGACTAACTCTCGTCCTCTAGGACTATCATACTCTCATTCATTTGTCATGACTCTAACTGGAAATCAATTGCTTTCCATTATCATCGAAGGAACGAACATCTGTAGTAAAGAGACCGACATCTGTTGGAGTCTTCTGCTCCCAATCGCCAATCTCTATATTGTTAAAATATTGTAACTTCGGAAGATATTCTATTTGTACTTTTATTGTATTCCTCCTTCGGAGATGTTATTCCTCCGTTCGGAGATGTCCTTGATGTAATTGGTCATGTAAAAGTCATGAGGTAAAACCTCCATTGTAAGTCGGGGCAATAGTACCCACAAAAGTATTTATAAATGTATTTTGAGTCTTCCTAGGTAGGTCGGCCCTAATAAGAGAAACTGGCTGACCTAGTTAGAAAATTAAGTCACTCACTTGATGAATAGAAATAGGTGAGGCACCTCTCTCATTCTCACACACTTTTACTCAAGTATTGCTCGCGCGCGCGAGAGAGAGAGAGTATACTGCGGAAGGGGAGCTGCTATTCTTGTTCTTGAGGTTTTAAACTGTACTTGGTCGAATTCTATATAGAGGAAGTTTTGTTGGGTTTTCTTCTCCATGAGGGTTTCCCAGGATAAATCTCTGTGTTCTTTTGTGTGGCTGTGCTTGTCTTTCTTTCAGTGATCCTTTGCTTATGGTTATGATGCTAAATGTTTATAGATCTTGTATAACTTTGAAAATTCTAACATGGTATTAGAGCCACTTTGAAAAAGTCTTTGTGCATCCAAAACACTGCTACAATTGCAACTACTGGAGATTAAGGTTTCATGCTTGAAAAACCCTAGAAGGAAAAATTAGTTATCTTGGAATTTTCACTATAACTCAAGTTTAGCGAAGGCTCACGAGATGAAACTTGGACATGCCAAAGATGAAATCTTGATCTACCTTGTGTGGAAGTTTTAGCCTCAGATTCGCTATAATTTAGGAAATATGATTCCTCCAAATTAGGGTTCCAGCTTCTTCTAGAACTCAGTCATAAACAGGTGACTTGGGGATAATTGCTATATGTCGGGCTAGGAGAGTCCAAATCTAATTTCTTGAGATGTTGCTGATAGGGCATGGACTTTAGTTTTTGTAGTGCGAGTTTCAGGCCCCGAAGTTGAAACAGTGACACGTGGCAGTCTGTACAAGTTCGCTATACTGAACTAGTCCTCAAACAGGTCATCTTGGGAAACTTAACATAAGTTCCACTTGGTGAATCCAATTCTGCTCTAACTTGTGGGGTTGGAAAGAAGATAAACCAGGATATCTTAGGATGAAGTTTCAGAACTTGAAGAGCAGGGATTGCAGAGATACAACAGAATCAAAATCAGACAATTCTGCAAAAGAAATTGGAGAAACTAGGGCTTCCTGTTTCGGGCACTTCACTCTACTGATCATTTGAAAAAGGGGGACTGTTAAACTCGCCCTAGGAGGGCACATCTTTCTATGGAAGAAGTTTGTCATTATGTGGATTTTTAATTTTTTATCTAACACTGTTGCCGGGGAAAACTAGGGCATCAGATAATTTGCAGTTCTGTCCACAGCTTTGGGAAAATGAGTATGTTGCTTAGCTCGCCTTGAAGAGGCACATCTTTCTATCCAATTAGATTTGAAATTTACCTAAGCTGAACTATTAGGGTTTCTCTGTCAAACTTTAGGTTCACCAGAAGCAGTCTTCCAGAAAAGCTTTCAAGCAAGCATCAAGTTGAAGCAATCTCAGTAGTAAGTTCTATCCTCTCTAGTTCCATTTGAGGTTCTCATTTTTATCATGATGACAAACAGTACCAAGCTTGAGGACAAGCTTGAAGGTGCCAAGGACTTCCGAGCATGGAAGTATAGAGTGCTTATCATACTTGAAGAAGCATGACTTGGAGAACTATGTCAAAGGAGAGAGGGGGATGAAGACAAAGCAAAACAGAAGAAGGATAGTCAAAGCCAAGAGGATTAATTCCATCTCCATTGGATTTCACATGTATCTTCCTTGAAGACTCCCAAGGAGATGTTCGATGCAATGATCAACTTGTATGAAGGAAAGAACATCAACATGAAGATGACCTTGGGAACACAACTCAAGGATGTGAAGATGCAAATATCAAAAAGCATTCAATCTTACTTCTTAAGGATCTATCAGATCAAGAAGCAACCATTAGCCATTGGAGACAATGTTGAAGAAGAGAAAGTGGAGATTACAACTTTGAATGGTCTCCCAAGTTCATGGGAATCTTTCATTCAAGAGATTTGTTCTAGAATGAAGCTCGCCTATGGAGAAATTTACATAAAAAGAAACTCGATTAATATCAAAAGAAGAAGAGATGGATGAATATGACAATAAAGCCCTAACAACTCATATGAAGAAGAAAAAGAACAAGAAGGAAGAACATTCTCGCAGGAATAAGAGGACTTCAAAAGAAGGACCTCTCACAGCTCAGATGTTTACGTTGTGATGAGAAAGGACACTGTTGCCACCTACTACACACTTTATGACACAGGGAAGTCTCCAACCCACTTTGTGTGTCCTTGGGGCAAAGTTAGAGCTGGGGACCACTGTCACCACAGTCTACCAACTCCTTCGTTTAGGCCAAATGCCAATAGAGCCAAGGGGGGTAGTCCCTGCAGGAAGTTATTCCTAAGTTTATTAACTATTAGTTAAAGGGATCTTTTATTAAGGTTGTAAGGCTAAGACTTTATACTATCCCAAGAATGACAAGCAGCATGCAAATGCAGATATTTCTTTCAGTGACAAGTAAATCCTGAGATATATCAAGATCACTGCCTATTAACAAATGGAGTCAAAATAAATGAGTTACAACTTCACATAAATTAAACTAGATTGATTTATCCATAGATTGATTTATCCCTACAATCCTCAACAAAATGGTGTTGCGGAAAGAAAGAACAGAACCATCATGAACGCAGTGAAGACAATGATATATGATCAAGATCTTCTAATGCATCTATGGGCAGAAGCAGCAAGAACTGCTGTCTATGTGCAAAATAGAATATCTCACAGTGCCCTTGGATTCAAGATTCCAGAGGAGATGTTCACGGGAAAGAAGCCTAAAGGAAGTCACATCAAGATATTCGGTTGTCCAGTATATGTTCACATACTGAAAGAGAAAAGAACCAAGTTGGACCCTTCCGAAAAGAAGGGAATATGTTTTGGATACTGTGAAGTATCCAAGGCATTCAAAATTTACATTCCTGGATTCCATCACATGGAAATCAGTAGAGATGTAACAATCTATGAAGAAGCAGCTCTCAAGAGATCCAGAGAATGTCAACATGAAGAAGTATATGAGAAAGATGCACCTCCCAGAAATGTAGAGGCTACATTCCTCCCTGAAGATGAAACACCTGAAGATCATGATATGACAGAACTACAAGAACCTCCCATGATGGAGATATCACGAAAGATAAAGCCTTCTTGGGCAAGAGAAATTATACAAGAAGCAGAAAAATATGGAGCTCCAGAAGGCTTCACAAGGATAAGCAAGAAGCCCAAGTGATTTTCCAACTATGTAGCTTTAATGTGTGATCTTGTAGATGAAGAACCTACAAACTATGAAGAAGCTATACAGAAGAAAGAATGGGTAGAAGCAATGATGGAAGAATACCAATCAATAATGAAGAATGATGTTTGGGATATAGTTCCCAAACCAGAAGGCAAGAGTGTGGTATCTTCCAAGTGGATTTACAAGATAAAACATGCAGCTGATGGAAGTATAGAGAAATAAAAGGCAAGATTTGTGGCTAGAGGTTTCTCTCAGAAAGAGGGAATTGATTATGAAGAAATATTTGCACCAGTAGCAAGGTATACTTCGATTAGAGCCATCATGGCACTTGCATCCATGATGAAGTGCAACTTACACCAGATGGATGTAAAGACAACCTTCATGAATGGTGTGATCGAGGAAGAAGTATTCATAGAACAACCACAAGGATTTGAAGTTGAAGACAGACGGGCTCACGTATGCAAGTGGAAGAAGGCCCTATACGGCCTGAAGCAAGCTCCTAGAGCTTGGTATGGAAGGATAGATAGTTTCCCGACGAGCTTGCACTTTACCAAGTGTAAAGCCGACCCTAACCTTCACTTCAAGTTTATAGAAGATGAACTTGTCAAACTATTACTATATGTGGATGACCTATTTCTGACAGGGAATGAGAAACAGATTGTAGAATGCAAGAAGAAGCTCGCTGAGGAATTTGAGATGAAAGACCTTGGGTTAATGCATTATTTTCTAGGTCTGGAGGTATGACAGAACTCGGAAGGAATCTTTCTCAATCAGGGAAAGTATGCAGTAGAAATTTTTAAAAGATTTGATATGTTGGAATGTAAAACCATGGCCACACCCATGGATACCAACCTGAAGTTGCTGGCTGATGAATCATTAGAATTAATGGACGTGACTCAATACAGACAGATTATTGGGTCGTTGATGTATCTAACAAATACCAGATCAGACATTTGTTTTGCTGTGAACACTTTGAGTCGGTATCTAGTTCAACCTAGACGTGTTCACATGGCCACACCCATGGATAGCAACCTGAAGTTGGTGGTTGATGAATCATCAGAATTAGTGGATGTGACTCAATATAGACAGATTATTGGGTCGTTGATGTATCTAACAAATACTAGACTAGACATTTGTTTAGCTGTGAACACTTTGAGTCAGTATCTAGTTCAACCTAGACTTGTTCACCTGGTAGATACAAAACATGTGATGAGATATCTGAGAGGAACAATAGACTTTGGTCTATACTATGATGGAAACCATGACTACAGATTGTATGGCTATATACAGATGCAGATTGGGTTGGAAGTGTCTTAGACAGAAAAAGCAAATCAGGTGGATGTTATTGTTTGGGGTCTGCTATGATTTCATGGTTTAGCAGGAAACAGTCCATTGTTGCTCTTAGCACGGCTAAAGCAGAATACATAGCAGCTTGCTCTGCTAGTTGTGAAGCCATATGGCTTCGGAAGCTGATGTCAGGTCTATTTAACCTGGAGTTGGATACCACAATGATTTTATGTGATAACCAGAGTGGTATAAAGATGACAAAGAACCAAGTGTTCCATGATAAATCGAAGCACATAGAAATCCGGTATTTCTACATTCGAGATATGATACAGAAGGGAGCCATAAAGCTCCAGTATGTGAGTACCAATGAACAAGTTGTTGATGTGTTGACAAAGCCTCTGTTTCGAATAAAGTTTGAATACTTTCGAGACATGCTTCGTGTTGTTCGAGATGTTGCACTGGGATTGTATCATCCCTGGACACTTGCCTTAAAGCGATCCGTAGACTTCTGTCTCCGAGAAAGAAGTGGGATTGTATCATCCTTGGACACTTGTCCTAAAGTGATCCGTAGACTTATGTCTCCGAGAAAGAAGCAAGATTGCATCATCCTTTGATGTAAGTCCTAAAGTGATAGGGAGTGATTATCCCGTAATATTATCCAGAGACTTCGGTCTTCGAGAATGTGGTAGGATTGCATCATCCTTGGACCTAAGTCCTAAAGTGATAGGGAGTGATTATTCCATAATAGTATCCAGAGACTTCGGTCTTCGAGAATGTGGTAGGATTGCATCATCCTTGGACCTAAGTCCTAAAGTGATAGGGGGTGATTATTCCATAATAGTATCCAGAGACTTCGGTCTTCGAGAATGTGGTAGGATTGCATCATCCTTGGACCTAAGTCCTAAAGTGATAGGGAGTGATTATCCCGTAATAGTATCCGGAGACTTCGGTCTTTGAGAATGTGGTAGGATTGTATCATCCCTGGACTTAAGTCCTAAAGTGATCCATAGACTTTCGTCTTCGTATTGTGGATTGTAGGTTGTTGCTGATCGAAAGATCAAAGTATTGCTGATGATGTTGCTCAAAGTATTGCTACTGTTGATGATGATGATCGAAAGGTCAAAGTATTGTTGATGATGATGTTGCTGATTGAAAAGACTAAAATGCTGATGATGTTGCTCAAAGTATTGCTACTGTTGATGATGATGATCGAAAGGTCAAAGTATTGTTGATGATGATGTTGCTGATTGAAAAGACTAAAATGCCGATGATGATGTTGTCGACCGAACGATCAAAGTGTTGTTGCTGCTGAAATTGAAGATGAAGACTATATGTCAAAGATGATGAAAAGCTTCCAATGATTTATAGATGTATCACCCTGATGATGTTGAAGATGCTCTCTCTCCTTCTCCTACTGCTGCTGTTGTTGTTGTACAATACCCTTCTCGTTAAGGGGGAGTGTTGAATTATTGTAACTTCAAAGAATATTCTAAATGTATTGTATTGATGGAACCTTTTTGAGATGTTATTATTCCTCTGTCAGGATGATATTATTGTATTGGGTCAGTAGAGAGTCCTGAGGAAAACCCTCTGTTGTAATTCAGGTCATTAGCACCCTCCTAAATATAATATTAAGTTGTTTTGAGTCCTCCTAGAGAAGTCGGCCCAGTCAAGTTTAGTAGGGTCGACTTAGTTGAGTAAAAACTTAAGTGAGAGGAAGAATATAAATAGAGAGAGGTGCTCCTCGTTTAAAACACACAGACACACACTTGTGTAGCGCATGAGAGAGAGAGAGAGAGTTTTATCTGCAAGGAGGAGAAGGACCAGTCTGAGGTTTTATCTTTTATCTTTTTGATCATCTATATTGAGGAAGCTTTTCTTGCTGGGTTTTTCCCTTTAGGGTTTTCCCAGGGTAAATCTGTGTTGATCCTGTGATACTGTTTCTTTCAGTGATCCTGTATATGCTATTGTTGTGAAATTGAATTGAATGCTGATAATCTAGCTTAGCATATAGAATATTAACATGGTAGCAGAGCTAACCTGAATAGGACAACTTTCACAAGGTGAAAAACCCCTCTCTCCCTCTTCGACAAGAAATTAGGGTTTCGAAGAAAATTGGATTTTTGAAGATCTGAATGCATAGAAAGTTGCGCCCTCCTAGAGTGCATCCACTGAGCCCGAGATCGAAATTTTTGAGTGGGTAGATCTCTGGGAAAGTCAAACCCTAGTTTGACACTAAACCAGAAAATTGTAGAAATCCAAAAAACCAGAAAACTGCATTGCAAAATATCGCAAGTCAGTTTTGAAAGGTGAAGACTTGAGATCTCCAGAAACCAAGCACTCCAGTCAACTCGCCCCAGTTAAGCGCATCTCCTCGTAAGATCAGTTTCTCATTTTCAAGAATTTCAATTTTTTGTAATCTCCTGACAAGATGGCCCCAAGCACCAAGCTTGAGGACAAACTAGAAGGCATAGAGAATTATCGAGCATGGAAATACAAAATTGGCCTCATTCTCAAGGAGAACGATCTTGGCAAATATATCGAGAAGAAGTTGCAGAACCTGATGAGGCTGAAGCTAAGGAGAAGCACAAAAAGGATCTGATTAGGGCACAAAGGATTATTGCTGACTCTATCAAGGATTACTTGATCCCTCAAGTGTCATCCAAGAAGACTTCGAAAGAAATGTATGATGCCCTAGCAAGGATGTATGAAGGAAGAAACATCAACAAAAAGATGAATCTAAGAGCTCAATTGAAGAGCACCAAGACGAGTCATGGAGAATCCATCCAGGACTATTTCACAAGGGTCTCCCAGTTCAAGGAACAACTAGAAGCTATTGGAGACATCCTTGATGAAAATGATTTGGTTATGACTGCTCTCAATGGTCTCACTAGACCCTGGGATTCATTCATCCAAGCTATGTGTGCCAGAAAGGAAAGCATGAAGTTTGATATTGTATGGGAAGATTGTATTCAAGAGGAGGCTAGAGTGGCCAATAGAGAAGCTCTACTGAAGGAAGATGATCAAGCCCTAGCCACCTGTTGCCGCCTAATACACACTTTATGACACGGGAAAGTCTCCAACCCGCTTTGTGTGTCCTTGGGGGCAAGTTAGAGCTGGGGACCACTGTCACCACGGTCC